>JAVTVY010045654.1:0-22090 GCA_036873755.1 Hanleya hanleyi | reverse complement strand
CGCTGCTGAGAATTGTGGGAAAATTGTATTCCATACAAAGTTACTTCCCTTAGTTCCCACGGGGGTCAAACAATCGGTGCAAATGGTGTGTGTCTTTCAGTGCAAATTACCGGAGAGAGGGTATTGACCCAAAACAACTGATAATATAACCCAATCAATAAAAAAAATACGTCGTCGGGATTCCACGTAGAAATAATGTAAAATAAACGACTGTGATTTATTTGATTAGAGTATGATTCAAGATTTTTTTATTGTACAGACACCAGGCAAAGGCAGAGTACAAAATGTTGAGAGAATTACAACAAGAGAAACAATAAAACAGTGACATGAATATTTATATATATATATATATATATATGTATGAACGTATTATTTAAGTTGGAGTTTCAATGTGTGCCGGTATCTCTAGAGGCCTATCTGAAATCAGACATTATCGCCGCAAGCGCACCCCGTGACGTGAAAATAGAACCTTAAATCTGCTCCTGGACATCACCTGTTGGTCTTTGTGTAAATGAATCGTATCGGTCTCGTATTGGTTTCTAATTTAAGAAATAATGTTTTCATAGGTGTGCTAAATCGTTAATTTACGCACGGTTACATGTAGTGTGGGAAAGTTTATATTTTAGGGCAAGGGCAATAAACTTTCCCACACTAATCGTGCGTAAATTAACGATTTAGCACGCCTATGAAAACATTATTTCTATTCTATTCTACTACTCAAATTGATTATCAACAAAGATTACAATGAAAGATTGAAAAAATATGGTAAACGTTCGCAACCCTTCTCCCCTTTGTTGAAATGTGCCGTCCGCCTCAGTTGGCAGTGTGTCAATATCAGTGGACGAGTTTATGTGGTCTCTCAGAAGGGGGCGCAGTGAAACATACATGCCCATTTGTGTGGCATTCTTAATCAATCACGATGGAACCAACAGTTACGGTAAACTTGAGACAGAAATTTACGTCTTTAATAATTTACAGCTTTTTCTCAAACAATGAAAAAAGTTGCCAGTATTTATTTAACTAGGAAGGAAATTTATGTTCACGGTGCTATTCGAAACATTGGCATTTTAGAGAAAAAGATGTGATGACTGTGGAACAGATGTGAAATTACAAACATTTGATGTCGTTTGTAAGTTCTGTGGCCTGTATCCGACATCACACCAATGATAGACACACCCACCTCAAGCAGAACCGTGGCAGTTGTTGATCTCAAGTAATGGTTGGTGTAACGGGTAATCTTTGGATGTATTTATTTATAAGACTTGATTATAATATAGAACGAATTTGATACCTTTAAATATCCGTATTTCCTATTTCGTTTGCCTTGTCGGTCCCTGGCTCATGTCGTTTGTTAGCCATGCAGATCTCTTAATTTCTCATCGTCAGCGGAGAATGTACCTTTGTTTAGCTGATCACACTCGTGTTGTGTCTCATTTAAAACAGCAAGAAGAGATTCATCATCTGCGACTCTCATGAACTTTTCGATCTCCGCTTCTCTAGATAATTCATATCTGAAAGCATGTCTTGTTTCTCCTGTTCATCTATTTCTTATTGTGTACACTCGTATGTCCCAATTGGTTTGTAAATATCTGCGATTATACATTTTCTGCCTTTAAAATAAAATAAAGTTCATATTTGCAGGGTATCCATTATATTTGTTTATTCGATTGTATAGGCAGACGAAACGTTGTCCTGCAATTTACTACCCACCCTGTGAAATGGATTCTCTCGAGTGTGTGAACGCCTGTGCGTGTCAAGATCACGGGTGTAGATTTCATACGTCACAAAGTTCTTAACCGTGCTAAATCGTGTAATAATTGCACGGTTATCAGTGTGTAACCCAATTCAACACCCAGTACCATACAGGGGAGGTAACTCTACAAGAGTGGACAGATCTACCATGTCCTATCCACAGTACCCTATGACGTATCCACATTCCACTAGTTACCCATATGGGCTAGTGTATACGGGTGTAGGTAGCTGCTTAGTCCCATGTCCGCACCTAAATCGAGCCGTATTTGCGGTTTGTCCACTACCGATGACGTCATTTTTATCAATAATATTGTCTGCCAACAGACCAGGGTCCACAGGCGTCTCCAACGGCCACATATAGCACTAATTATCCCTATCGGCTAGTGTATACGGATGTACTTTTCATCCAACCGAGGGAGCATATCTGCCAATGTATCTGAGCTTTTTCTACTACTCCTGAGTGCTCATACGCATCATGATGTCAAAGTCACACCATGGCCAAGGTACTGAGTCACTTTACACAGCAAGAAATCTCTCGCATTGGGACTTCCCGAAGTCGCTTAGGGGTGGCCCAGAGCGAATGGGCGGCCATTGAACACGACCAGGATCGATCATGTCCGAACATTCACGCAACACAACGTGAGTTTCTAAAAGGGTGGCTTCTGATTGGACAAGAGCAGTCGGAGATTAGCACTGGCTGCTTCTGATTGGACAATACAAGAGCATACGAGAATTGTAAACACACTAATAGCGGCTCCCTCAGCGTGGGTGTATTGTGATGGAGGAGATGATACAGTGACCTGAAATCCTTGTTGTTGTTCTATCATTTGACTAGGCAATCAGAAAAGGGACTGGACTACACCCTTAGATCTACTATGTGTGTGTGTGTGTGTGTGTGTGCGTGCTTGTTTGCACGTGTGTGTGTATGTGTGTGTGTGTGAATCTCTATATGTACAGACATCACCACCACCATACTCACTCACACTCACTCACAGGTAACTCTACCAGGTAACCGGATGGAAAAAGGCCCTTATCTCCTCCAAACGCTCTCCATTGCACCTCCGAAACTTCCTTTTCTCAATTACTCCGAAGTGATCGATAAATAGAAGGGGTGTTTTCTCAGAAAATTCCCCGAAGAGCGAACATATGGGGCTACCACCCACCGAGGCCTTGGAAAATGCAATCAGAATGAACAAACAACTGTTTCAGGACATGCTGCCTGAACAATATCCTGGCCCGCCCGGCGACGATTAGAACATACGGATCAGAGTGAACATGACCGAACATTGAACTTTCTGAAATGGCGACTTCTGATTGGATAAGAGCAACCGAGAATGCATCTAACGGGCAAGAACGAATATGACAGATGCAAACTCAAAGGGCAGACTCCGATTAGACAAGAGCAACGCAACATACCCAACGCGGTTCCCCCAGTGTGGGTATGCTGTACTGGAGGAGATAATAAAATGATTGACCTGTCATCCTTGTTGTTGTTGTTGTTCTCTCACCAGTCTACGTCACGACCTCAAGGCGTTATGCTAGGGCGTTAAAGCGTAACGGCAGGCCGCGTTGATGGGCGTCACTGCATTTCGATGAATTAGTGTCAATTCCATGGAATATCTAGAAAATCAGAGCTCCAGGGCTAATTCACCAGGGCGTTGAAGCATTAAGCTTGGCGTTGGCAGGCGTAGCTACAAGATGACACCTCACACGACGTATTCGAACCACGGATGATCCATCTCTACTTCAAACACCTTCCTTCACACCCCCAAAATGCCCACTTTGGCTACTACTCCTACTGATGACGTCACCAATGACGTCACAGACTTCGACATCTCACACAACGCATTCGGACCAAGAATGGTCCGTCAATCACTCAACAGACCCCCACGCACCCCACAAAATGACAACTTCACTTACTACAGCCCAACTGCGCATGCGCAGATTGGCGCGATATCCAATGAAAACACGCCAGTCTGACCCACGAGAGCTCCGCACTGATACCAAACACGGTCCATTTGGACCAGGGATGGTCCATCAATCACTCAACAGACCTCCACGAACCCCCAAAATGACTGCCTTCCATACTACGGCCAGACTGCGCATGCACAGAATGGTGAAAACGGACGATACGTTAGTCCAGTCGGATCTCACTCACTCACTCACTCACTCACTCACTCACCGTCGTTAGTGCGTCCATGCGTTAAGACGGGCGTTGGGCACGCCTCACGGGCGTTGTGCACGCCACATTCACTCACTCACTCACACTCACTCACTCACTCACACTCACACACGCGCACTCACACTCACAGGTAACTCTACCAGGTAGCTGGATGGAAAAAGGTCGTTATCTACTCCAAACGCACTCCTTTGCACCTCCGAAACTCCCGCTGTCGCTACGACTCCTACTGATGACGTAACCAGTGACGTCACAGATGACGTGGATATTCCTCAAATCGGAGCCACGAAAGCTTCACTTTAACACCCCATACGTCCTATTCGGACCAGAGATGGCCCATTTCTACCCCAAACACTTTCCTCCACACCCCCAACACGCCCACTTTCGCTACAACTCGTACAAATGACGTCACAGATGACGTCGCAGACGACATGGACATCCCTCAAGTCGTGGTCTACACCCCGAGAGCTTCACCTTGACACCCCACACAACGCATTTGGACCACGGAGCCCCAAAATGACCACTTTCGCTACTACTCGTACTGATGATGTCACTGACGACGTCACACCTAGATGACGTGGGCATTCCTCAAGTCGTGATCTACACCCTGAGAGCTTCAATTTGACACCCCACACGGTCCATTCGGACCAAGAATGGTCCATCTCTCCCACAAATGAACCCTTAAAATGCCTGCTTTCTAAAGTACGGCCAGACTGCTCATGCGCAGAATGATGAAACCGGACTAGACACCCATCCCGTCGGATGCTCCTTCACGAATGCTACACATCGATACCACACTCGACCTAATCGGACAAATACGGGACGCTCCCCCATGAGAGCTTCACACTAATACCTCCCACGGCCCAATCGGACCAAGAGTGACCCACCTCGGTCCCAAAACGTCCCTTCCCATGCCATTTTCCCACAATTCCCTGTCTGCGCATGCGCAGGATGTTGAAAACGGACAATACACTAGTCCAGTCGGATGCTCCCTCACGTATGTTACACATTGATACCTCTCTCGGCCAAATCGGACCACTAGAGGCCCCTATTGGCCCCAAAACGTCTATTTCCAGACACTTTGTCTACTGCGCATGCGCAGAATGACGTCAGTTCCACGTCACACCCAGTCCGCCGGATGCTCCTCCACGTGTGCTTTACAAGCTTATGTTTATGTATACTATGATTGTCTTTTTGAATTTGGTGCTAATACTGTTATATGGAATATGAAATAGGTCTTTGGATTATGGACGCGGATATTCTCTAATGGACGACGGCTGGATTATGAATGACGGACTACACGCTTGTAATTACAATGATACCTCACGCGACCCCATCGGACCACTAGGGCCCCTCTCGCCCCCAAAACCTCCACCCAGCGTTACTTACTCACTGCGCATGCGACTTTAAAAAAAAAATCACCGCTGAGCTGAAAGACCCTGTCCATCGTGTTCTACGTGGTGAGACGTGAAAAACAAGATCCCCCAACCCATGCCGCAATGACCATGTGTGGGTTTCGAATTTGGTTCAACATTGTCCACTGAGCCAGTATGGGCCTATCCAGACCTCAGTGAATTTCACCGCTTAGCTTCTAGACCCCTCCCATCGTCTTCTACAGCTCGAGACGAAGAAAATAAGACCCCACAACCCATAGTAAAATCCACAAGAAAAAAAATGACCACCCGTATATACCCCATACAGGCAATGCCCGTATAGATGCAAATGTGCGAATCAGGGGAGATGACCCGGTATTTGCGCCACAGAAGGTTCGCCCTGTCCGAGTTGTTTTCCTTGCCTTCAGAGGGCAGCACGATCGATGCCAAAAGGGGAATCCCCACAGCAAGCGCCGCCATTTTGTATGTTTATTTTTTGCGGAGACATAATGGACAATAAAGGCTCGACCCTGGGGTCGCATTGATCATAGACTGGTCATAATAACATGGTGCAACACCTATAGGTTATGTTTATTACTATAAGTCTTCCTTCTCATGGTTTCAGGTATTTTTTCGTGCCAATATGGTTTTGGGGAAACCTGTATGGAAAAACTGAGGGTTCCTCACTGGCTATTTATGCTGGGCATAGTGCTGGCGATATTGGCGGGGACCACACATGCATTCCGGGAGATTCACATTGAAAGGTAGGGCCTTATTGCTGGGCCGTCACGTGACCGGAAGTGTCCTTTGACCTTTCGGCCCGGATGTGACCTGTGACCTTGACCTCTACGATCACGTGACCGGATGTCACGTCAGCACCACATGGCTCCTCAATAAATTGTTCAAACAGAGTTATCTCCCCATAAATATGCGCCCAGATCAGCCTTATATACTACTTATTCGCCTTACTTAATATGTAGTAAATTGGCCGAGCACATCTTGAGAAAACTATATTCTCTAATATTTGCCGCCACAAATGACCCACCACACCAGGTAGCCTGGCCTTTCCGCTCAACCATATGGAAAACTCAGCATACATTCCCCAACATTTTTTTCGAGATTTAAATTTGAAAAATGGTTTTGTTATATTTTAGAGTCAAATATTATAGAAACATTTTAAAATACGTCACATACCATTTTTAGCTCAGTCGGGTATAATGGCCAATCAATATTCGCCGGAAGTCAAGTCCTGATAATAATCTAACGCCCAGAAACTTCAATGGAGGTTTGTGACCTACACAATGGAACCAGATTAGATCGGGTGGAAAGAGTTCGGATCAGTTGAGAGTGAATTATTGACCCGCCACGGTAACGCCCTCGGCATCTGTGTTAACACATCCAAGGCCCGTCTTCACGCAATGAGGCCCTACCGCGGTTGATCTCCAAAACACACACTCACACACTCTCTCACACCCACACCCACACGCACCAGCTTAGCAACACACCACACACACACACACGCACACTCACCAACACACACACACACACACACACACACACACACACACACAGGTAGCCGAAAGGGGAAATGCCATAATCTCTCCCAAACGTACTCCATTGCACCTCAGGAACTCCTTTTTCTCCACTACTCTGAAATGATCTATAAATAGAACGGGGGTTTCCCCAGAAAATTCCTCGAAGAGCAAATATATTCCCACGAATTATTCACACTGGTACCGCTTGGAAGAGGATATGGTGCTACCACCCCCCGATGCCGTGGAAAATGCAATCAGAATGCACAGACAACTGTTTCAGGACATGCTGCCCGGCGAGGATTAGAATATACGGATCAGAGCGAACATGACCGAACATTGAACTTTCTGAAATGGCGACTTTTGATTGGATAAGAGCAGCCGAGAATACATCTAACGGGCAAGAACGAATATTTCAGATGCAGCCTCAAATGGTAGCCTCCGATTGGACAAGAGCACCGCAACATACCCAAGGCGGCTCCTCCAGTGCTGGTATGCTGTACTGGAGGGGATAATAAAATGATTGACCTGTCATTCTTGTTGTTGTTGTTGTTGTTCTCTCCCCGGTCTACGTCATGGCCTGAAGGCGTTATGCTAGGGCATTAGGGCGTAACGACAGGCGTTGACGAGCGTCACGGCATTTCGATGAATTAGTGTCAATTCCATGGAATATCTAGAAAATCAGAGCCTCAGGGCTAATTCACCAGGGCGTTGAAGTGTTACGCTTGGCGTTGGCAGGCGTAGCTACAAGATAACACTTCACACGACGCATTCGAACCACTGATGGTCCATCTCTACTTCAAACACTTTCCTTCTCACCCCCAAAATGCCCACTTTGGCTACTACTTCTACTGATGACGTCACCAATGACGTCACAGATGACAAGGACACCCCTCAAGTCATGGTCTACACCACGAAAGCTTCGCTTTGACATCTCACGCGACGCATTCGGACCAAGAATGTTCCCTTAATCACTCAACAGCCCCCCCCATCCCACGCACCGCACAAAATAACCACTTTACTTACTACAGTCCAACTGTGCATGCGCAGATTGGCGCGACTTCCAATGAAAAAACGTCAGTCTGACCCATCGGAGCTCTACACTGATACCCCACACGGTCCGTATGGACCGAGGCTGGTCACTCAAACTCAACAGACCTCCACGAACCCCTTCTATACTACGGCCAGACTTCGCATGCGCAGAATGATGAAAACGAACGATGCGCAGAATGATGAAAACGGACGATACATTAGTCCACTCACTCACTCACTCACTCATTCGCTCGCTCACTCACTCACTCACTCACTCACTCACTAGTGCGTCCAAGCGTTAAGATGGGCGTTGTGCACGCCTCACGGGCGTTGTGCACGCCTCACTGACTGACTGACTGACTGACTCACCCACTCACTCACTCACTCACTCGCTCACTCTCACCCACCCACCTACCCACTCACTCACTCACTCACTCACTCAGTCACTCACTCACTCACTCACTCACTCACTCATTCACTCACTCACCGTCATCAGTGCGTCCACGCGTTAAGACGGGCGTTGAGCACGCCTCACAGGCGTTGTGCACGCCTCACTCACTCACTCACTCAATCACTCACACTCACGCGCGCATCCACCCACACTCACAGGTAACTCCACCAGGTAGCTGGATGGAAAAGGTCGTTATCTTCTCCAAAGACGGGCGTTATGCACGCCTCACGGGCGTTGTGCACGCCTCACTGACTGACTGACTGACTCACTCACTCACTCACTCACTCGCTCACACTCACACACACGCGCGCATACACTCACACTCACAGGTAACTCTACCAGGTAGCTGGATGGAATACGAAGCTGCGCATCTGAAAACCCCTCGGCTCTGGGCTCCAGCAATTCATAATGTATTCAATTTGAACCAAGATGTCAGGAACACCAAGCAGACAAGTGACAAATAGACAGATTATCAAAAATTTAGCAATTAGAAATGAAGAGAGAATTAAGGTTTAATGTCCAATCAGAGAAACCGCTATTCATTACGTAAGTCTCTTGATGCATCGATAATGTACACCAAATTTTACATCGAGCATTTGAATGGTATCATGCAGAGATAGAGATCATTAATGATTTTGCATAAATTAAAGATGGCCGCCCATCCTTCCCACCACTCAGAGGAACTGATGTGGTTATTCATTCACGCAAATCTCTTGATACATCAATGCTGTATACTTAAATGGTATCAGAGATATACATCATTAAAGATTCTGCATAAATTAAAGACGGCCACCAAGTTTTCGCCCAATCAGAGAAACCAGATCTGTCATTCATCGTATGTCTCTTGATGCATTGATGATGTATACCAAATTTTACATCGAGCACTTGAACGGTATCAGAGATAGAGATTATCAAAAATTGTGCATAAATTAAAGATGGCCGCCCATGCTTTCGCCACTCAAAGAAACTGATGTGGTTATTCATTGCAAGTCTCTTGATACATCGATGCTCTATAACAAGTTTCATATAGAACATCATTAAAGATTTTGCAAGGTTTCCATCGAATCAGGAAAACTGGTTTGGTCATTCCTTTGAAGTTTATTGATGCATCGATGATCTATACGAAGTTTCACACTAAACAGCGAAATGGTACCCGAGATACACAAGATTAATGGTTTTGCATAAATTAAAGATGGCCGCCAAAGTTTCCAACCAATCGGTTTGGTGTGCCTAGGTTAAGTCGTTCTGAAGATATCTTGGTAACGAGAAAGGTGTGACGGACAGACGGACAGACGGACGGACAGGCGGACGTACATGACGACGACAATACCCTTCGGCCAAATTTTGGCCGAGGGGTAAAAAGGTCGTTATCTACTCCAAACGCACTCCATTTCACCTCCGAAACTCCCGCTGTCGCTACTACTCCTACTGATGATGAGACCAGTGATGTCACAGATGACGTGGACATCCCTCAAATCGGAGCCACGAAAGCTTCACTTTGACACCCCACACGGACCAAGAATGGTCCATCTCTACCCCAAATGACCCCTTAAAATGCATGCTTTCTATACTACGGCCAGACTGCGCATGCGCAGAATGATGAAACCGGACTAGACACCCATCCCGTCGTTTTCTTCACAAATGCTACATATCGATACCACACTCGACCTAATCGGATCAAAAGTGGCCCATCGCGACCTCAAAACGTCTATTCAAATACACGTTTTCTATTGCGCATGCGCAGAACAACCATATTCTCACTTCACACGCATCCCACGACAGCTTCACATTGATACCTCCCACGGCCCAATTCCCTGTCCGCGCATGCGCAGAATGCATTAGTCCAGTCGGATGCTCCCTCACGTATGCTACACATTGATACCTCCCTCGGCCAAATCGGACCACTAGGGGCCCCTCTCGTCCCCAAAACGTCTATTTCCATACACTTTGTCTAGTGCGCATGCACAGAATGACGTCAGTTCCACGTCACACCCATCCCATCGGATGCTTCTCCACGTATGCTTTACAATGATACCTCACTCGATCCCATCAGACCAATAGGGGCCCCTCTCGCCCCCAAAACACTCAGCGCCTCTTACCCACTGCGCATGCGAGCAGTGACTTTTTAAAAATAATTCACCGCTTAGCTTCAAGACCCTGCCCATCGTGGTCTACGTGGTGAGACGTGAAAAACAAGATCCCACAACACATACAGCAGTGAGCTTGTGTGGGTTTCCCATTAGGTTCAACATTGTCCACTGAGCCAGTATGGGCCTATCCAGACCTCCGTGAACTTTTCAAAAAATTTCACCGCTTAGCTTCTAGACCCCTCCCATCGTGTTCTACAGCTCGAGACGAAGAAAACAAGATCCCACAACCCATAGTAAAATCCACAAGAAAAAAATGATCACTCCTATACCCCATACAGGCATTCCCCGTATAGATGCAAATGTGCGAATCAGGGGAGATGACCCGGAATTTGCGCCACAGAGGGTTCGCGATGTCAGAGTTGTCTTCCTTGTCTCAGAGAGCAGCACGATCGATGCCAAAAAGGGAATCCCCACAGCAAGCGCCGCCATTTTGTATGTTTATTTTTTGTGGAGACATAATGGACAATAAACGCTCGACCCTGGGGTCGCACTGATCATAGATTGGTCATAATAACACGGTACAACACATATAGGTTATGTTTATTACTACAAGTCTTCCTTCCCATGTTTTCATGTATTTTTTTCGTGCCAATACGGTTTTAGGGAAACCTGTATGGAGAAACTGAGGGTTCCCCACTGGCTATTTATGCTGGGCATAATGCTGGCGATATTGTCGGGGACCATACATGCATTCCAGGAGATTCACATTGGGAGTCACTGGGGTCTTAGGTAAGGCCTTATTGCTGGGCCGTCAGGTGACCGGAAGTGACCTTTGACCTTTTGATCCGGATGTGTCCTGTGACCCGGATGTCACGTGACTGGAAGTGACCATTTATGTAATTTCTCCGCAAAAGCTCCATGATAAATTAATAAATATTGATGTGGTGTGAAATAAAGAACATTGCCGAGGATTAGCGCAACACAAGAGCAGTTTCTGAAACGGCGGCTTCTGATTGAACATGAGTGAACACAGCCGAAGATGCGTCTGATATTTGGGTAATAGTATACAGGAATTGTAAACACACCCAACGCGGCTCCCCTAGGTTGGGTGTATGTGATGGAGGGGATAATAATATGTGTAACACGCAATAGGCTTGTTGTTGTTTTTGCTGTTAATGTTCATCTTTCTTTCTCTCGTATGTTCGTGTTAAGGGTAGACATTAGGGAATAGGTATTGGTGTGCGTATGTGTATGTGGTCGGCGGACCTTACCTCCAGCGTTGGGGCGCCCCTTCGTTAACACGGGCGTTAGTTACTCACTCACTAAATCACTCACTCACGTCTAACTCACTCACTCACTCACTCACTCACGTCTAACTCACTCACTCAATCACTCACTCACGTCTAACTCACTCACTCAATCACTCACTCACGTCTAACTCACACACTCAATCACTCACTCACGTCTAACTCACTCACTCAATCACTCACTCACGTCTAACTCACTCACTCAATCACTCACTCACGTCTAACTCACTCACTCAATCACTCACTCACGTCTAACTCACACACTCAATCACTCACTCACGTCTAACTCACACACTCAATCACTCACTCACGTCTAACTCACTCACTCAATCACTCACTCACGTCTAACTCACTCACTCAATCACTCACTCACGTCTAACTCACTCACTCAATCACTCACTCACGTCTAACTCACACACTCAATCACTCACTCACGTCTAACTCACTCACTCAATCACTCACTCACGTCTAACTCACACACTCAATCACTCACTCACGTCTAACTCACTCACTCAATCACTCACTCACGTCTAACTCACACACTCAATCACTCACTCACGTCTAACTCACTCACTCAATCACTCACTCACGTCTAACTCACTCACTCAATCACTCACTCACGTCTAACTCACTCACTCAATCACTCACTCACGTCTAACTCACACACTCAATCACTCACTCACGTCTAACTCACTCACTCAATCACTCACTCACGTCTAACTCACACACTCAATCACTCACTCACGTCTAACTCACTCACTCAATCACTCACTCACGTCTAACTCACACACTCAATCACTCACTCACGTCTAACTCACTCACTGACTCACTCAGGCCCTGCATGCTATATTTGGATCCAGGATGATCCCTAAATCGCGCATCCTAAAAATGCCGACTTTCTCTTCTTCTCCTTTATTGTGCATAAATACCATGACATCACTTCTGGTCTAAATCATCCTAGTCGTATTACACACCATAAAGGCTTCAAGACGACACTCTGCACGCCATAGTTGGACCCAGGATATATGGTCCCCAAATGGATCAAACACACCTCTGCGCACCCCTAAAATATTACCATAACGGCACCTAACACGACCCATTTGGACCAGGTATGACGTACCTAGTCACACTTGCCTAGGTGTTCGTGTTTCCGCATATTTTTGTCCCCCGCCGCAACGCGGCCGGGGACCTTTAAAATGGTTCTTGCTTCTATGTGTCCGTGCATGCACGGACATGTCCGTGCAAATACTTCGTAAGCAATAACTTCTAAATGCTTTGTCGGATTCCTCCGGAATTTGGCATCTGCATTCTTTGCGACAAGATGTCTCTTGGTATTGCGTTTCAGCAAGATCTGCCTGTAGGTGGCGCCACTGGGGTCTTGCTTCTATGTGTCCGTGCATGCACGAACATGTCCGTGCAAATACTTCGTAAGCAATAACTTCTAAATGCTTTGTCGGATTCCTCCGAAATTTGGCATCTGCATTCTTTGCGACAAGACGTCTCTTGGTATTACATTTCAGCAAGATCCGCCTGTAGGTGGCGCCACTGGGTCTTGTTCCAATCTTTAGTGTATGTCCGTGCATGTCCGTGCAAATACTTCGTAAGCGATAACTCCTAAATGCTTTGTCGGATTCCTCCGAAATTTGGCATCTGCATTCTTTGCGACAAGACGTCTGTTGGTATTACGTTTCAGCAAGATCCGCCTGTAGGTGATGCCACTGGGTCTTGTTCCAATCTTTAGTGCATGCCCGTGGATGTTCGTGCAAATGCTTCATAAGCGATAACTCCTAAATGCTGTGTCGGATTCCTCCGAAATTTGGCATCTGCATTCTTTGCGACAAGACGTCTGTTGGTGTTACGTTTCAGCAAGATCCGCCTGTAGCAGACCTATCAAGTCTCACGCATTCGGCGTGAGACTCACGCATTGGGTTTCAATCTCACGCTCTCACGCAGCCACCTATGAATCTCACGCATTCGCCACTTCAATAAAAAAATCTGTAAAACACGAGTCTTTTGTTCAAAATTGTCAGTGTCCGACGCACACGGCGCACAGGAATGTGACATTGTCCAATGGGAATCACCGTCGTCGTCATTCTTGCGTTCAAGATAATGGCCCAGTACTATATTGTGTGACACTTGTAGATCAATTTGATGCTTCTTTTGGGGTTCTAATACTTTACTGTTATGCCTGATTGACAGCCTGATGGACTAAATATGATACGTTCCCGCTCTAAACCTGTTTCATCGGCTTCCTGTCATATCGGGCACCCGCAGACCCTATAATACGCACAACGCAGTATCGGGAACCAGGCTGTCAAAATGTTTGACACGCGGTCAGGACTTGCATGACGCTTCCAATATTTTAATGATGGAGATGAAATAATACCAGGTGGGTGGTTAATTTTTTTGATCACATATACATCATGTAACATCATGTATAAGGCCTATGCAATATAATTGGTGACAAATATCATATAGGCCTTCCAAATATAAAGCAATATTCTTACTTCCATCAGCAAAACAATCAGAAAAACAAACAAAACAATAAAAAAAAAATGAGTAAAAAACTAACTGGTGATTTATGATTTTATTCCTCTAAAATTGCCCAAAACGCGTTTCCAGCCATCTAGAACCCCAGAGCTTCCGGGGCCTAGGCGGCCCCTGGACCCTCGCCTTAAGTGTTGGGATAGTCGCTAAATCTCACTCTTTGGGAAGTTTTAAAGTTGAGAGGTCTGCTGTAGGTGGCGCCACTGGGTCTTGTTCCAATCTTTAATGCATGTCCGTGGATGTTCGTGCAAATGCTTCATAAGCGATAACTCCTAAATGCTTTGTCGGATTCCTCCGAAATTTGGCATCTGCATTCTTTGCGACAAGACGTCGCTGGTATTACGTTTCAGCAAGATCCGCCTGTAGTTGGCGCCACTGGGTCTTGTTCCAATCTTTAATGCATGTCCGTTCATGTTTGTTCAAATCCTTCGCGAGCGATAACTTTCGAACAATTTGTTGGATTTCTTCGAAATTTGGTAAATGCATTCCCTGCGACAAAACACCGTTGGTGATGCATTTCAGCAAAATCCACCCGGAGGTGGCGCCACTAGAGTTCATTCCATTATTCCATGCTGCAAGTGATAACTTAGAAACACTTGGTCGAATTTCTTTGAAATATCCTACATATGTACCTTTATGGGTAACATGAGAAACGTTACGGCTCATCGGATTCTTCTCAAATTTGGCATGTATTTACCATGCCAGGAGCTGTTGCTTGGGATTGCCTTTCGCTCACTTGCACTCACAGGTGGCGCCACCTGGTGGCAACATCACAAATTCGTTTCCGGGTAATAACTTGAGAACTGACCATCGGATTCTTCTCAAATTTTTGTATGAATGTACCGTGACATAAGATGTCGCTTGATAATGCATTTCACTGACTTGCGCCTAGAGGTGGCGTCACCTGGTGTCAAAATCTAAATTTGGTTTCTGGGCAATAACTTGAGGACCCTCATCGGATTCTTCTCAAATTTGGTATGCAGATGTCCCACGATACCATGTTCCTTGGGATTGTATTTTTCCCGCTTCTGCCTACAGGTGGCGTCTCCTGGTGGAAAAATTTGTTTACGGGCAATAATTTGGCAACTGCTCATCAGATTATTCTCAAATTTTGTATTCATATGTGACCCGCCCCAAATAACATGAACATCGGTGGGCATCTAATACCGGCAATAACTTGAGGACCCCTCGTCAGAGTCTCAAAGTTCATATGCCGATACCATGACATGAGATGTCATTTGGGATTGTGTTTTGCCTGCTTGCACCTACAGGTGGTGACTCCTTGTGGCAAAGTCTAAATTTGGTTTCTAGGCAATAGGTTGAGGATGCCTTCATATTCTTGTCAAATTTAGTTTGCAGATAATATGCCATGAGTTGTCTCTTGGGGTTGCATTTCGGTTACATAATTTTCATGCTACATGGTAAAGAAAATATATTACAGTAGCAATCAACATTCAATCAGCCATTCGGAGTTGATCTCAAAACCTGGGAAGGTGGAAAGACCCCTCTGCTTCTTACGCCTGTGAAGTAGCTGTTGCCATCCTCATGAATATCTTCTGAAACCGACAGCGCTTATAAATATTGCTGTCATTTTGGCGGGGGACCTAGCATCCTCTGGCTGCTTGTACGAAGTGCCCACTGTTTTCCTAGTCTTAGATTTACATCCACCCACCATTGCCGGAACTGAGTTCGCACCAGAAGTTAGCTCAACCGGGATATGCCTCGAACCGAAAGTGATGCCATCACCGGAAGTGACGTTTTTTGTGGCCTTACCCACCACACAATTGCTAGAGTTTCGTCCTTTCTATACTACTCCGGATTTGAGTGAGAATAACATCTGCAAGTCGGTGTGCGGACATTTCCCCTTCTGGACATATCCCCTACCCACAGGCCCGCAAAACTAGTTTAAAACAGGGGGCGGGGTGGACGGTGGTATTACGGTGACGTGTCGAAATATGGGGTCTCTATATATAACCCCATGCTTTATATACGGTAAATCAATAAAGCATGGGGTTATATATAGAGACCCTATATTTCGGAGTTAGGTGCAGGATTGGCTTTTTTATTTAGATACTTTTCAAATTCCCTATGCTTTAACATGGTGCTATATAGCATACTTGGCAGATATTTTTGCTAAACTCCGCAGTAGGCAGAAAAGTGGGTTACTTTAATATCATCTATATTTAATATTTAGCCCTTTTATAATCTAGTCTAATTAGAATATATTCGCATTAAAATATCTGTAACACCGTGTCGGAGAAAGGACAATATATTCAATATTTAGCACCTTTATAATATTATCTAATTAGAATAGATTCGCACATAAATATGTAGCTGACGTCTGAGAACAGACAATATATTGAATATTTAGCACTTTGATAATATCATCTAATTAGAAGAGATTCGCAGTTAAGTATCTATCTGGCGTCTGAGAAAAGACAATATATTCAATATTTAGCACCTTTATAATATCATATAATTAGAAAAGATTCGCACTTAAATATGTAGCTGGCGTCTGGGAAAGACAATATATTCAATATTTAGCACTTTTTATAATCTATACTAAATAGAAGAGATTCGCAGTTAAATATCCACAAGAGTCTTTTCAGATAAAAGACAATATATTCAATATTTAGCACTTTTATAATGTACTATAATTAGAAGAGATTCGCATTAAAATATTTGTAACACCGTGTCGGAGAAAGGACAATATATTCGATATTTAGCACCTTTATAATGTTATCTAATTAGAATAGATTCGCACATAAATATGTAGCTGACGTCTGAAAACAGACAATATATGGAATATTTAGCACTTTGATAATATCATCTAATTAGAAGAGATTCGCAGTTAAGTATCTATCTGGCGTCTGAGAAAAGACAATATATTCAATATTTAGCACCTTTATAATATCATATAATTAGAAAAGATTCGCACTTAAATATGTAGCTGGCGTCTGGGAAAGACAATATATTCAATATTTAGCACTTTTTATAATCTATACTAAATAGAAGAGATTCGCAGTTAAATATCCACAAGAGTCTTTTCAGAGAAAAGACAATATATTCAATATTTAGCACTTTTATAATCTACTATAATTAGAAGAGATTCGCATTAAAATATCTGTAACACCGTGTCGGAGAAAGGACAATATATTCGATATTTAGCACCTTTATAATATTATCTAATTAGAATAGATTCGCACATAAATATGTAGCTGACGTCTGAGAACAGACAATATATTGAATATTTAGCACTTTGATAATATCATCTAATTAGAAGAGATTCGCAGTTAAGTATCTATCTGGCGTCTGGGAAAAGACAATATATTCAATATTTAGCACCTTTATAATATCGTATAATCAGAAAAGATTCGCACCCAAATATGTAGCTGGCATCTGGGAAAAGACAATATATTCAATATTTAGCACTTTTATAATCTTTACTAAATAGAAGAGATTCGCGGTTAAATATCCACAAGATCCTTTTCGGAGAAAAGACAATATATTCGATATTTAGCACTTTTATAATCTACTAATTAGAAGAGATTCGCATCAAAATATCTGTAACACCGTGTCGGAGAAGGGACAATATATTCAATATTTAGCACCTCTATATTATCATCTAATTAGAATATATTCGCATTTTAATATATAGGTGAAGTTTGAGAGCAGACAATATATTGAATATTTAGCACTTTGATAATATCATATAATTAGAAAAGATTCGCAATTAAGTATCTATCTGGCGTCTGGGAAAAGACAATATATTCAATATTTAGCACCTTTATAATATCATATAATTAGAAAAGATTCGCAGTTAAATATGTAGATGGCGTCTGGGAAAGACAATATATTCAATATTTAGCACTTTGATAATATCATCTAATTAGAAGAGATTCGCAGTTAAGTATCTATCTGGCGGCTGGGAAAAGACAATATATTCAATTTTTAGCACCTTTATAATATCATATAATTAGAAAAGATTCGCACCCAAATATGTAGCTGGCATCTGGGAAAAGACAATATATTCAATATTTAGCACTTTTATAATCTATACTAAATAGAAGAGATTCGCAGTTAAATATCCACAAGACCCTTTTCGGAGAAAAGACAATATATTCGATATTTAGCACTTTTATAATCTACTATAATTAGAAGAGATTCGCATCAAAATATCTGTAACGCCGTGTCGGAGAAGGGACAATATATTCAATATTTAGCACCTCTATATTATCATCTAATTAGAATATATTCGCATTTAAATATATAGGTGACGTTTGAGAGCAGATAATATAATGAATATTTAGCGCTTTGATAATATCATATAATTAGAAAAGATTCGCAGTTAAGTATCTATCTGGCGTCTGGGAAAAGACAATATATTCAATATTTAGCACCTTTATAATATCATATAATTAGAAAAGATTCGCAGTTAAATATGTAGATGGCGTGTGGGAAAGACAATATATTCAATATTTAGCACTTTGATAATATCATATAATTAGAAGAGATTCGCAGTTAAATATCCACAAGACCCTTTTCGGAGAAAAGACAATATATCCAATATTTAGCACTTTTATAATCTAATATAATTAGAAGAGATTCACATCAAAATATCTGTAACACCGTGTCGGAGAAAGGACAATATATTCAATATTTAGCACCTTTATAATATCATCTAATTAGAATATATTCGCATTTAAATATGTAGGTGACGTTTGAGAACAGACAATATATTGAATATTTAGCACTTTGATAATATCATCTAATTAGAAGAGATTCGCAGTTAAATATCTATCTTAACGTCTGGGAAAAGACAATATATTCAATATTTAGCACCTTTATAATATCATATAATTAGAAAAGATTCGCACCCAAATATGTAGCTGGCATCTGGGAAAAGTTAATATATTCGATATTTAGCACTTTTATAATCTACTATAATTAGAAGAGATTCGCATCAAAATATCTGTAACACCGTGTCGGAGAAGGGACAATATATTCAATATTTAGCACCTCTATATTATCATCTAATTAGAATATATTCGCATTTAAATATATAGGTGACGTTTGAGAGCATACAATATATTGAATATTTAGCACTTTGATAATATCATATAATTAGAAAAGATTCGCAGTATATCTATCTGGCGTCTGGGAAAAGACAATATATTCAATATTTAGCACCTTTATAATATCATATAATTAGAAAAGATTCGCAGTTAAATATGTAGATGGCGTCTGGGAAAGACAATATATTCAATATTTAGCACTTTGATAATATCATATAATTAGAAGAGATTCGCAGTTAAATATCTATCTGGCGTCTGGGAAAAGACAATATATTCAATATTTAGCACCTTTATAATATCATATAATTAGAAAAGATTCGCACCCAAATATGTAGCTGGCATCTGGGAAAAGACAATATATTCAATATTTAGCACTTTTATAATCTATACTAAATAGAAGAGATTCGCAGTTAAATATCCACAAGACCCTTTTCGGAGAAAAGACAATATATTCGATATTTAGCACTTTTATAATCTACTATAATTAGAAGAGATTCGCATCAAAATATCTGTAACACCGTGTCGGAGAAGGGACAATATATTCAATATTTAGCACCTCTATATTATCATCTAATTAGAATATATTCGCATTTAAATATATAGGTGACGTTTGAGAGCAGACAATATATTGAATATTTAGCACTTTGATAATATCATATAATTAGAAAAGATTCGCAGTTAAGTATCTATCTGGCGTCTGGGAAAAGACAATATATTCAATATTTAGCACCTTTATAATATCATATAATTAGAAAAGATTCGCAGTTAAATATGTAGATGGCGTCTGGGAAAGACAATATATTCAATATTTAGCACTTTGATAATATCATATAATTAGAAGAGATTCGCAGTTAAATATCCACAAGACCCTTTTCGGAGAAAAGACAATATATCCAATATTTAGCACTTTTATAATCTAATATAATTAGAAGAGATTCGCATATAAAATATCTGCAACACCGTGTCGGAGAAAGGACAATATATTCAATATTTAGCACCTTTATAATATCATCTAATTAGAATATATTCGCATTTAAATATGTAGGTGACGTTTGAGAGCAGACAATATATTCAATATTTAGCACTTTGATAATATCATCTAATTAGAAGAGATTCGCAGTTAAGTATCTATCTGGCGTCTGGGAAAAGACAATATATTCAATATTTAGCACCTTTATAATATCATATAATTAGAAAAGATTCGCAGTTAAATATGTAGCTGGCGTCTGGGAAAGATAATATATTCAATATTTAGCACTTTGATAATATCATATAATTAGAAAAGATTCGCAGTTAAATATGTAAGTGGCGTCTGGGAAAGACAATATATTCAATATTGAGCACTTTGATAATATCATATAATTAGAAGAGATTCGCAGTTAAGTATCTATCTGGCGTCTGGGAAAAGACAATATATTCAATATTTAGCACCTTTATAATATCATATAATTAGAAAAGATTCGCACTTAAATATGTAGCTGGCGTCTGGGAAAGACAATATATTCAATATTTAGCACTTTTATAATCTACTATAAAATGACGTCACTGTGACGTCATCAAGTCGGCCATCTTGGATTTTTTTACATTTTGTGGTAGAGCTTGACCCAAGGATATAGTGTGGTAAGTTTCAGCCCCCTAGCTCAAGGGGTCAGAAAAATAATTAGGGGGTCCATTCCCCCCCGCCCCCACCGCCGTAGGCCACGACAGGTCCCCAAAAGCCCAGGCCAGATAGGGTTAAACAGTCTATATACCAGCACATGCGCGTTGTTTAACCAGGAAGAACGATAGAATAATCTGTTATTGTCTGAGTGGAGTTGCACAGACCACAAATGAAAATGCACTTGCGACTGTCTTAAAACTTACATAACAGCGCATGCGCGTTGTTTAACCAGGAAGAACGATAGAATAATCCCTGTTATTGTCAGAGGAGTTGCACAGACCAGCAAATAAGGGGTAGGACTGCCTTAAACCTCCTTAATCACCAGTCCTGGCAATATTGAAAATATGTAGCATTTGTGCTAATTATACAATATATTTTCTTTAAGGAGAGGCAATCGGACAATTTGGAGCTGCGATTTAGAAGAAATATTCAATATTTATCATGGATGCAATTTAGAAGAAATATTCAATATTTAGCATTTGTGATAATTATGCAATATATTTTCTTTCGGGAGAGGCAGTCCGACAATTTGCGTTTGCGAGTTATCATGAATATTGAATATTTCTTCTGGGTGCAATTTAGAAAGAAATATTGAATATTCAGCAATTGTGCTAATTATACAATATATTTCATTTGGGAACAGGCAAGTCAAAGTGCTAACTAGCAGTAATTCTAGAAATTATCTTCAAGTAGCACACCCCTTTCTAAATATCACTGATTTTAGAAATTATTTGCGAAGTAGCAGATCTGCTAAATAGCATGCGAGACAATAATAACCATTCCTGCACCTTACAGTTAGGTGCAGGATTGGCTTTTTTTAGATACTTTTCAAATTTCCTATGCTTTAACATGGTGCTATATAGCATACTTGGCAATATTGTGCAGATATTTTTGCTAAACTCCGCAGTAGGCAGAAAAGTGGGTTACTTTAATATCATCTATATTTAATATTTAGCACTTTTTATAATCTAGTCTAATTAGAATATATTCGCATTAAAATATCTGTAACACCGTGTCGGAGAAAGGACAATATATTCAATATTTAGCACCTTTATAATATTATCTACTTAGAATAGATTCGCACATAAATAT
>JAVTVY010045653.1:0-19768 GCA_036873755.1 Hanleya hanleyi | reverse complement strand
GTCACGTACTTGGCCACGGTGTTGTCAGGAAGCACATCCAGCGAACTGTTACTGGGTAGGGTGAGGTAAAACATGGCGACTGAGCTGTCCTGCTGCTGCTGTTGGTTTTAATAGATGTTCCAGGCCTTGGGCGGTTGTGTCCGGCGTCGTGTTCGTCGCGTTGACTTGCTACGTGTCACGGCTCTGGAGATGTGAGGTGTCCTGATCGAGGGTGGTTTTTTAAAGGTTTGAAAAGAAGGTGTCCGTTGTGGTGGTGGTGGAGTTTTGGGGGGTGACTCCGGTTCCCAGTCGGCTTCCCAAGAAGGTAGTGGGCCACTCGGCGATTGCTGGGTTCGCTGCATAAAGGCCCAGCGCTGGGGGTTCCCCATCAATTCCTGTGGTACATGCATGTCTTTCAAGCCTTGAGCGAAGACCTCCCATCCTCGAGGATCCGTGTGCGACCTGCGTTTACGCATCAGGTCATTCACTAAACCCGTCATGTGGGTCCCCGGGACCACCTGATTCTGTACCAGGAGTTCGCCTTTATCATTCCAAGTCGTGTTAGGATTCTGTTTCATCCGTTGTAATACCAGGCCAGCTTGTTTCTTGAACGATGCAGGTACACTCTTCAGCACTTCGTCTTCCACCCACTGTGGTGCTGTGGGTGGTAACCCTGGTAATGGCGGCTGTTGGAGCGTTGCTGAGGTCGGCGGTGTGTCACGTGGTGGTGGTGGTGGTGGTGGGGTAGAGAGGGTTTTGTATTGGTCCATGAACGTCATGTGCCGTTGAAGCGTCTCATTGTACCGTTGTACTTTCTCACTGTCGCTTAACCCCGGTCTAAGATCTGTTGCATCTCTCCATCGAGGGTGTTTATGGTCTTCACCGTAGGTGGGACAGGGTAGGGCGATTGGAGGTTTTGAAGGAATCGTGGTTCGACGAGCACCATTTTTTTCGTGTGGTTCATTGTCGGCCGAAGAGTCCACCCAATACTGGACCCAACACGGAAGCGGCCAGCGGTGCTAAGATGGCCCCGAGAAAGCCGCCTTTCTGTAACACCTTTTTCTTTTGTGTTTGAGGGACCCGCTTGTGGACTAGGGTTCGGAGACCTGTCTTATGCTTGGCCAACTTGGTCTTCTTAGCCGGAGTCAGTGGTACGTTGCCTTTTAACAGGTTGTACCCGATCTCGCACAGACAGCGTACAAGGTCAGGGTCCGCACCGCGTACAATGGTTCGGACCAACTCGGGTGGGGCTGTCTTCAATACACGGAGCGTGGGAGCGTGCTTCCGTACTCGCGCAGACATCCTGTACAACTAATGCTAGAACCCACAACGCTGCTCTTTTTATCTACTTCAGAGAACGAGACAAAAGTCAACCCTGCTGTGGTATTCATTCTTTTTATTATTCCCCATCATCAAACACACAGACCCCAGCTGGGGGCGCCACTGTGGATGTGTTTACATTATTTATGCATGTACACGTGGTGGGTCTCTCCGGGAAAGATGCCGGTCCGTAGTCGAAGGTGGTCGGGGGTGGCTTGCTTGAGGTCGAAGAGCATATACCCGTGTTGAGGGGTTGTGGCATCTTTGAAGGCTTCCAACGCAAACGGTGTGCGGCCGGGATACATCTGTCTCGCCAGGTGCAGCAGTTGAGTGGTATCTCTCGGGTTTTTGAAGACCACCAGGTAATGGGCATTTAAGCTGATATTCCGATGTTCTTTGTTTTTACTGAACAGATTCTGCACAATGTAGATGATGTTGAGCCGTCGATGATGGCTGCCTTTGGTAAAGAGTTGGGTGACCCGTGCATCCGTCTCCGCCATGAGATCATCCAGAACCACCAAGGTGTCGGGTTCCAAATCGGCCAGGTTAGGTAGGCCTTCCACGAACGTGATGTGGGGCATTGCTGCATACGCTTCCTGCCATTCTCCGTAACACCACACGACTCTGGCGATGGGTGGAGTGATCATGCTGTCGGCGTGTTCGAGGAGCTTCCTGACGAAGTGCGTTTTGCCGGAGCCCGTCGGTCCTGCGATGACGCAGGTGAAGGGATGCTGCCACCCAGGGTCCATGGTTCGAGGTGTATCCGTTGTCGTGGTAACCTGCTCTTGTAAATTTCGTACGAGTGAACTGGAGTGGTGGTGGGTACAACGTCGGTCGTCGTTGTCTGTTCACTGTCAGGGATGGTGCTGGGGGTGGGTACAACGTGGATGGTCGGTTCACTGTGAGGGATGAAATCCGGTGGGTGTTCAGACGTAGTGGGCGTACTTGGTGTAGGTGTAGAGCTCGACGTGGCTTGTACGCGGGGTGTGGTGGTGGTGACTGGGCTCGATACGACTGGTGCTCTCTGTAGACCGGTTTCGCTGGTGCCTGGTGTTCTCAGTTGGTTAAGTAACGTGCTGACATAGGCTACGTCGTAAAACACACCTCCGTACAACACACTCAGCAGGGTTAGCAATAGCACTACAAAGACCACTTGCGCTTTGCGCGTTTTGCGAGACGCTGTCTTCAGAGGCAGCTGCTGTTGGTCCATAGCACTGTGGTCGGACGTGGAATGAAGGAGGACGGCAGTGGTGTCTGGCTTTATAGTCATTTCACCTGGTTGGCCGCGACCCAGGAATGGAAGGAACTGGGCCAACCTTGCCATTTCACGAAATGAAACAGTTTGCCACGTCGACGTTCCGTTTTCAAAATCTGCTCCACCGTGTAGTAGTCTTGCTGTGTTTTTACAACAGGCTGTAATTCCGTCTCGTAAAACGTCTCCAGCAACGTTTCCCCTTGGAGATCTTCCAGTTCATAGACTCGCCGCTGTCGGGTTAGGCGCCGTTTAATCAGGAAGTGCTCATCGCTCCAGTTGGGCAAGTAACTTTTCTCGAACTTGCCCTTGACTTTACTGATCCGTACAGGATCCCCGACCTTGTACACCGCCTTCGTCGTTCGCTGCGATGGCCTGGGGTACAAGACACGCCGGACTTGGGCTTCATTGCATTGGGTCACGGTAATGGGGGATCTCTCTATACTCCGGTGATAGGCTCGATTGTAACCCCTCACCAGTTTCGGGAGAACATCGATGTACCGCCTTGTATTCTTATAGGTGAAATATTTATACATGCGGCCTTTGAATGTCCTGTTGAACCTCTCCACCACGGAAGCCTTGGTCTCGTACGTATGGAAGAAAAACACCTTCTGTTTCTTGAGAAAGGCTTGGAACGGTCTGTTGAGGAATTCCGTGCCTTCGTCGGTTTGCAAATACAAAGGTTTGCGCCCGGTCTTGAAGATGTCTTTGAACGCCGCTATGAGATTTGCCCTCGTTTTCGTCCGGATGGGTACCACCCACGCATACTTGGATAGGATATCGATGCACGTCAAGATATACCGATTCTCATCGTTGTGTTTGGCAAAGGCGCTCATATCGACCAAATCCGCTTGCCACTGGGCATCTATTCCTCCCACGATGACGCGGTTCCGTAGAAAATGGCGACGGACAGATCGATGTAAGGTATAGGTGTCTTGTCTTCTTAACCAATCTCGGACTTGGGCACGTTGTATCCCCTGGGGTTTGGCCGCTCGATAGAGAGCCGACAATGCACTATAGGCCGCCGGACTGTCGGGACTGTAGTATAAGTTATCCAGCACCTTCTCCCAGCGCTTCATGGTGACACAATGATGATGCACCCTGGCTCTATCGTTTATTTATAACGGGTATATCTTGGACCGGAGTTTCTTTCTGATTTTCTTCGTGGACTTCCACAGTGGCCATGGTAAATGACCAGTCCAACTCGTCTGATGACCGCTTGATAAGCACTTCATCCACATCTACCACGGCATCTTCCAATGCAGACCATAGATCAGGGTGAAGGGTAAAATGCACTGTACCCCCATCTAGCCGAGCCAATTGAGCAAAGAAAGGGCCGCGTCGGATGTACACATCGTGACACAAGTGGATGAGGTCGCCGTCCAGTTCACCAGACAACACCCGTTTGAATTTGGTCCAGCCCTCCTCGGGACAGACGAATGTGAGCCGGGCACGGTTGTGTAGGGTCCGCATGACAGATGTCTCCCACCTCCTCCATGATATCGACCTTATCCGCATACACGTGCAGGAAAACCTCGGGGGTCAAGCTGAAATACGCCAGTACTATATGCTCCGTCATGGTCAGTACGTGAATGGTACCACATTTCACTGTCTCTCGTATTTATAGGGAGAACCCCGTGAGATCAAAAGGATCAGGTGGTCATATCACTGGGCTGACTGAGTCTAGCCGGGTAATCAATGGCATCGTCGTCGTCGGGTTCATGCAGTTGTTCATGGGGTTCAGCCAGCGCGTCCTCAATAGCACGAGCCCACCCCAACTGGTGTGATGATCGCTCGTCCGGTGTAAACAGCTGGTCCACAATAGCACCACTTTCTCCAAGGCTGACCACAGATCGGGGTCTAGGGTGAAGCCTCGCGTAGCATCTTGGTAGCGGCCCAGGCGTAGGAAGAAGGTTGCACGGTATACGTAGATGGCATTGTCTATGTGGATGAGGTTTCCGTCGAGCTCGCCGCTCAACACCCGTTTAAATTTGGTCCAGCCGTCACGAGGTAGCGTCACCGTATTCGATAAGGTCTCAGCGGGCGCCCAGCAAATATCTCCACGGTCTTCCACCAGGGTGACTTTATCTTCATAGACGTGTAACCCCACCCGGGGTGTAAGGGGCAGAATGCCTCGTAGGTCGGGTGACATGCTTGGTCCAAATGTCGAACGGTGAATGACACACACTCTGTCTGACCCTCGTATTTATAGTGTCAATACCACAGCGCCAGGGTCAATAGGGCACAGACTAGTATGAGGCCAACCAGCCGGCGCTGGTTCCGGCGTGAGCGCTCCTGGTCCATAGCGCGAGCATCAAGGATGGCTGTCATAGTCCAGTAGTGGTGAGTGATGGCACGCCTCTCCATCGAGTGCACTCTGTGGATGACCGCTTCTGTGAACTCGTTCAGGATCTGGCGTCGTCCCTCGTTGTCATCGCCATCTGCAAACATGGACCGGACCACTGCTCGGTAACCCGTGAATGAATTCACCGCGGTGGCATGCTGTAAAATGCGAGTCGCATGGGGCTGGATCTCCGCCATGGCTCTGTAGAAATGAAGGTGTGGGATCCAGAGGGACGTGTTTTATAGACCAGATGTAGCTCTACGGGTGTAGTCCGTGATACGTACTATTCTGATGGGTTAGTCCAAAATAGAGAGCAACAACAACAACACAGATTACAGATCAATCCTTTTATTATTCGTGAACAACATAGGAATGCATGTACTGACCTGTCTGTGGGGGTTTCCCACAATGGCGTTCACCTTCGCGTCTTTTCGTGTACGTCCGTGTCTTTTCGTTAAAGTCCGTGTATTTTCGGTAAAGTCCGTGTCTTTTCGGTAAAGTCCGTGTCTTTTCGGATCGGTGACGTCCGTGTCTATCGTCCGGGCACTTCGCGTCTGCGCCTGCATTGGGTATGTATAAGGGTCTTCATACGCGCGCGCAATGCGGCTCAGTGGTACACCAGTACACCAGTCTCGAACCTCGACTTGGGGTAGAGTGTGCTAAAAATAGATTACCAGCTAGCGTGCTATAAAAGGGAAGCGGCCTTGCCATTTCATCAGACACTCTATCAACCACCAAGATGTTCACTTGCACAACTTGCCAGAAGCAGTTTACTCGTCTAGATAATTTACGACGCCACGAGGCCTCCACCCACAACGATGGACTGTATACTTGTATAACCTGCGCACGGTCATTTAATCGGGAAGATGCTTTACTGCGCCACGAACGTTCAATTCATGGGCCATCCAAGCGTCCATGCGAGGATTGTGATCAACTCTTCAAACGACGCAGTCAGTTGCTGCGACACCAACGGTTGATTCATGCCCATGAGCATGAACGACAACTTCCTACTGAAGAGGAGCCACGGAAGGTGAGATCCAGTGAAGATAAGCCCGGGGAGACGAACGCCACTGGTGATGCGATGAAGGAGAGCCCGCCTATACCCACAGTTGAGAAGAGCCTGAATATCCAGCCGGACCCCAGCGTTACGGTTTCGAATCCTGACAACATCGAACATTTTCTGGTGGAGCCCATAAATGTTCCTAGCGATCGCTTACAGGACAACCATCCAATCAGTGACATCGATCGGCGCCATTGGTCCATGACACGGTACTGTTTCCACCCTCAAGATATCTACAATTTCCCACTGACCAACCGCACCTGTCTACGCAGCTACGTGGAAGCCATCTTCAATGATCAAACTACGGCCTTTACATTGAATGTCGCTTTCGGGTACATCTTACGTCACAAAAAGACGGACCAGTTACAGTATTATTATCCCAGTGCCAACAACCATGTGTTTGACCAGCCGGTCACCATCATTAACCGGGAGTCACTAGAGACGATGCTGGAGATACTGGACACCGTGGAACCTTTGAGATGGGCGCATTTTCAACGCCCCAACATTCAATGGGTGGTAGAGAGGGTAACCAATGTCACGTTTTTCCTGACCAAGCTGACCGATCACCCCCATCGGTTGAATGCGTCACCCGTGCACTGATGAATATCATGCCGTACACACACTCTATGTCTACATGCTGCTCGCTGACTTGAGCTCAGTAAACCCTTGTACCTAATGTGACAATGTGTTAAATAATAAAACATGGTGTTTGATATTTCAATTTGTTTTGCTGTGAACATACTAAACATACCCAGGGCGGCTCCCCCCAGTCTGGGTATGATGTAACATTGGGGTAATAAACTATATAAACATTACTAAACTTGTTGTTCCCAAACGGCTATTTTCATACCCTCCGGCCACCGCGCATGCGCAGAAGGCCGATATGTCAACCCCACACCCAGCCCATTAGATGCTCCTTCACATAAGCTTCACTTGGATACCTCACTCGACCCCATCGGACCATTTTATCTAGGGACTACTTTTTCTCCGCGGAAGGTTTTTCCCGCGACCGAATCACCGCCAGACATGACCGCGGATGAATACATCTTTCACAGCCGCCATCTTAAACCCACCACCCACCACCCACCACCACCACAGCCGCCATCTTAAACCCACCACCCACCACCCACCACCACAGCCGCCATCTTAAACCCACCACCCACCACCCACCACCACAGCCGCCATCTTAAACCCACCACCCACCACCCACCACCACAGCCGCCATCTTAAACCCACCACCCACCACCCACCACCACAGCCGCCATCTTAAACCCACCACCCACCACCCACCACCACAGCCGCCATCTTAAACCCACCACCCACCACCCACCACCACAGCCGCCATCTTAAACCCACCACCCACCACCACACATGACCCCATGTGACACAATACTCGCTTCTGATTGGCTGTCACGTGTGACCTCCACGTGTCCTCCACAAAATATGCAAATTTCCGGGGTCAATAAGACTCTATTTACGCTTTGTATACTACTGTTGTTTTATGCTCTGATTATTTTATTGGTCCTGTGTCTTTTTGTTTTTCAAGAACAGCATCTTGAAGTACAGGAGTTTCACGTAGATTCGCCCGTCACAAAAAGAAACGCACTCCACATTTTTTTTGTAGACCATATATTAGCATGCTGGGTTTTTTTCTGTCGTTTCCGATTATCTCCGGAAACACGCATATAACACGAAATTGTCAAGATCGAAAAGTTGCATTTTACTGAAAAGTATACTATTTTAAAACATCTAAAGAAAAGATATGCATGTGACAAGCACTGTATCCATTGACCAAAATAAAGAGTGGAGAAAATGTGTAATTAATAAAGCTCTTTTGCCGAGAAGATTTAAAAAGCGCACCCGTGATTCCGTCACGATTTTTTTTGTAATTCCGTGACGGACTAGATTTAATCTCTGTCATGACCCAATCACGTTTTTCTCACGCGGAAAGAAATCTTATCATCCTTGGGTAATGTATGCTAGTAAGAGATGTCATATAAGAATAATCAGATTGAAACAGAGCAGCAAAAATAACCAGACAGGCAATATTAGTCCCAAGATTATACAACGAAACATTTGCAATATTTCGGAGGTTATTATAATTTATTTGAAACTTGACAGCGGTAACTAGGCGATAGGACGTAGAAAGCCTGCTTACAGTGAATAAAATTTCAATAACGAGCGCCTCAAACTTTTAAAGTACCGGTACCTTCCAAACCGCCATTCCGTCACATTGGAATTCATGAGTAGTTGATTTGTGCAAAATCGCCTATTTTGAGGTGAAAACAGCACAGTACACTATTTTTCTTTGTAGACACGTGAAGCCACTCCAGAACCAAAACCGTGCTTGGACAACACAAACTATTGCAGGGTCAATAATTCGAAGTGAAGTTTATCTTCGTTCTCGACTGGCTTAATATGTTAACAGAGAGAAAATTATGCTGCAGGCTTTCACCTCAAAATAGACGATTTTGCACAAATCCACTGCTTCAAGATGCTGTTATTAAAAAATACTATATAAGACCCAGGGACTACAAAACATTCAGAGAATAAGACAAGTGAATATACTTTACGCCAACTGAAAAATTATCTCACACGTAATATTCCATTTTGGCACCAGAAAGTAGTCCACTCAGACAATGCGCGACAGGTTGTTATGATAGATACAAGCAACTAAAATGAGATGAAGAATTCTCATGTGGTCAAACATGAAACGTCGTCGGCGTCAACAATCAACAATGGGATTGACGTCATGAGTGTCGGCCTTCGGAACGTTAACGACGCCATATGGTGGGTGCACTCCACACTTGCCACAGTTTCGCACAAAGTGGCCCTAATTTTATAATAAGGAAGGTCGCCCGATTTTGACAGCACGGTAATTTTTCTTACCTTTCTACTAACTGATATCTATAGTATCACCCTGCTGGACGTAACCATTTCTCCAAACGAGGATATAACAATTGCTTGTTGATCGCACCCACTCGCCACTGCAGAGTTAATCATGTACGGAATTGAATATCTGGCAAGCCAAAATCCGCACTATTTCGGGAAGCAAAAATGGTGATTCCTTTATGGCGATAAAATTTAACGAAAACGAGTAGGTCGACCCCCTGTTTTTTTTGGCCATTTTGAATTGTCCTTTGGACGTGAAACACTTTAATATGGTGAAACGAGCATCAAATTACTGTGGTTACATTTGTATTTTTTTTAGTTTGGTTATAAGTTAATGTTCTATAGGTATCTCTCTTTTGTGTTCTATAACTGAAGTTTTGTCATTTGTAGTTCATTACATATAATTCTCAGTGATAACAGCTATTTCGAGCATATTCGCAGTCTGTCTGGAGTCTGTGTTTGTATGTTGTTGTTGTAATGAGATACTTCGTTTGTGCCACATGGCCATGGTTTTTGAACTGTAAATCATTAATTAACAAAGTTACGCGGATTAATTCACACAACGAAGCTAAAGTAATGAATTACCTTGATCACCCGTCGCATGACAAGTTGTGGTTTGATGTATTTCGGTAGTTATCACTCAAAACAGCTGAGTATTTTACTCTGCATCAGACGAAGTCAGCCATGTTTGATTCATGAAATACTCTCAAGCCAGTTAGGTTGTATTTCTCATTTGTGATAAAGGTAAAGCTTATCTTTGATAAATTGATCACTGTGTAAACTATATTTATTATCTGTTTCCAGTAAGTGATAATTCTACAAATTCTCCGAATAGTTTCAGCGATATAACGTTTTTCTGGTCTTCGACATTTTGGGTTCGAGGCTGTGAACTGAAGTGTATAAAAGCGGGAGATTTGTATTATTCTGGGACTTGGTCCATATATATGCCCGAGTTCACACCTTTCTCTCCAGACCTCTTACAGACTCAAAACTTCTTTCACAGAGCTGCCAAAGAAACCTGAGGTATGGCAACACTTCATATTTATTTACAGATAACTGCAGAACCAATTTAAATGTTAAATGTCCCTGAATCCATAACCCTGCTTTGACTCCCTGTATGAGCCAGGATATTTATATCCAACGAAATCATGGGGTTACTGTCAGATTATTGGACTACATAGACATTTCTCATATAGTTCCTCATCAAGTGAAGCTAGACAACAATTTGACAGCATTCTGAAGTATTGAAAGTTGTATACAGCTAAAATTATTCTTGCACCCATTGAATTCATTGGGTACCTGATGTTTTAGATACTGTGTATGTATCAGTGGTCAACCCCATGAACTCATTGGGTCTAACAGTATTCAACTACAGCGGCCTATATTAGATTCAAGTGGTCAACCCCATGAACTCATTGGGTCTAACAGTATTCAACTACAGCGGCCTATAGTAGATTCAAGTGGTTAACCCCATGAACTCATTGGGTCTAACAGTATTCAACTATAGCGACCTATATTAGATTCAAGTGGTCAACCCCATGACTTCCTTGGGTCTTACAACAGTATTCAACTGCAGCCCACACTAATGGTCCCAGTTAGGTACCCCACGGAGGCAATGTACAGATGTTGACAGTATTCAACTACAGCCCCGAATTGCTGGTCCCAGTTAGGTACCCCACGGAGGCAATGTGTGGATGTTGACAGTATTCAACTGCAGCCACCCCTGTTGTTACTACAGAGGCATCTGAGGAAATATACGGTTAATCTTACGCTTATGCACTCAGTTCACCTTCAGAACCGACTAGCAGTGGGTTATTAGGAAACAATTAATAGACACACAAGTCGAAGCAGTTAAGAGAATTGCCGTACTTTAATTACATAAGGTACCTGACGAATACAGCTGTGATTGCTACTCCAGCCTTACCGATAGTCAACAGTGAATAATAGATTTTATTGGTTACACCGAAACTATGATCTTGTTTCAGTTTCTTCTTGTTTGTGTTTCCTGATCTTCATGGGTGCAGGGTGAACATATAACAGCATAGGGTGTGTTGTTTATCCAAGCTGATCAATCCGTTTGACAACCCTAGGTTTTCATCTGTTGATTGCCTGAAATAGATCTGTCGTAACTGGAATTCACTTGAGCTTAGCGACTGCGTGATCGCTACAATATTTAAAAAGAAAATCATTTCATACGTTTTCTCTTTGTTGTGGGTAGAATTTGACACATTTCATATATTTTATGGGGGTTTTCATAAAGTTAAAGAAGGTTTAAGGAGGATTGCACGTCTTTCCATTTCAATTTGAATACCGCACAAGTCTCCTAAAATATATACTTTTACAGGGTTTTTGTTAAAGACTTTACATCTATTTATGGCCGAAGATGCGAACCTATGCCTGTTTTTAGCCGCACATCATTCAGGTGTGGAATGCACGCTGCAGTCTTCTACTTTCTTTGAAATGACGTAAATTCCCGTGAAAGACTTTGGTAATGGAGCAAGAGGGTGTGGAGAAAAGAAGGTCCAGAGGTGCATCCCCCTGTACCCTCCGGCGAAACTGTCATGAAGATCGCTAATTCCGACTTGGTTTATTGAGCCAAGCGGTAAAAGCCCATGCATGCCAAAGAATGACAGGACAGAGAAGTGCATGCTGGGAGTTTAGGAAAAAAGGTCGCTTTTTTCTCTCTCTTGAATGGGGACAGAGAAGAGCATGCTGGGAGTTTAGGAAAGAAAGTCGTTTTTACCGTGTTCGGCATTGCTGTGGCAAAACGACTAGTCTCCAGCCGGATATTTAGCACAGGCTTCTCTTACCCATATCGTGAGATGAACGATTTGCTTATCAGGAAACTGTATGACCGTTCAGTTAATTCAACGAACAGAAATTCTGTCAGTAATTGGTATGCCCGGACTCAAGCGTGATATTTGTCACATTCTGCTTTAGTTTCCACAATGTCTGTTTTGTCTCTATACCAGTAATCCCGGTTTACAATGTTTTTCTTTCTTGGCTTTCACCTCAAACGTCGTGTGAACGTCGGAGAAATAGTTTCGCTGTCTATTCACATGCAAATCAGTTGGGCCAGCGGTAAAGCCGATCGCGTGACGATGATATAAACAGCCGCGGTAAAATATTCTGCTTTTCCATTTTCCGATACGAGCGTCTAATCCATTTCATTAAATATTACACCTTGCTGTTTGCGACTACCGATGCTATGGATTGTATTATATTCAAGAATAATCTTGCCATTTCTGCATGAAACGGGTTTACAGGTATGATATTAACATATATTATATATGAACGGTAACGACAATTTCAAGGTATACCCGTGGACGTATACATCAAATACAACCGTGAATCTGTTGTTCGACGTTGTAAAGTGTTGTTTTATGCTCTGATTATTTTATTGGTCCTGTGTCTTTTTGTTTTTCAAGAACAGCATCTTGAAGTACAGGAGTTTCACGTAGATTCGCTCGTCACAAAAAGAAACGCACTCCACATTTTTTTTGTAGACCATATATTAGCATGCTGGGGTTTTTTCTGTCGTTTCCGATTATCTCAGGAAACACGCATATAACACCAAATTGTCAAGATCGAAAAGTTGCATTTTACTGAAAAGTATACTATTTTAAAACATCTAAAGAAAAGATATGCATGTGACAAGCACTGTATACATTGACCAAAATAAAGAGTGGAGAAAATGTGTAATTAATAAAGCTCTTTTACCGAGAAGATTTAAAAAGCGCACCCGTGATTCCGTCACGTTTTTTTTGTAATTCCGTGACGGACTAGATTTAATCTCCGTCATGACCCAATCGCGTTTTTCTCACGCGGAAAGAAATCTTATCATCCTTGGGTAATGTATGCTAGTAAGAGATGTCATATAAGAATAATCAGATTGAAACAGAGCAGCAAAAATAACCAGACAGGCAATATTAGTCCCAAGATTATACAACGAAACATTTGCAATATTTCGGAGGTTATTATAATTTATTTGAAACTTGACAGCGGTAACTAGGCGATAGGACGTAGAAAGCCTGCTTATCGTGAATAAAATTTCAATAACGAGCGCCTCAAACTTTTAAAGTACCGGTACCTTCCAAACCGCGATTCCGTCACATTGGAATTCATGAGTAGTTGATTTGTGCAAAATCGCCTATTTTGAGGTGAAAACAGCACAGTACACTATTTTTCTTTGTAAACACGTGAAGCCAGTCCAGAACCAAACCGTGCTTGGACAACACAAACTATTGCAGGGTCAATAATTCGGAGTGAAGTTTATGTTCGTTCTCGACTGGCTTCATATGTTAACAGAGAGAAAATTATGCTGCAGGCTTTCACCTCAAAATAGACGATTTTGCACAAATCCACTGCTTCAAGACGCTGTTATTAAAAAATACTATATAAGACCCAGGGACTACAAAACATTCAGAGAATAAGACAAGTGAATATACTTTACGCCAACTGAAAAATTATCTCGCACGTAATATTCCATTTTGGCACCAGAAAGTAGTCCACTCAGACAATGCACGACAGGTTGTTATGATAGATACAAGCAACTAAAATGAGATGAAGAATTCTCATGTGATCAAATATGAAACGTCGTCGGCGTCAACAATCAACAATGGGATTGACGTCATGATTGTCGGCCTTCGTAACGTTAACGACGCCATATGGTGGGTGCACTCCACACTTGCCACAGTTTCGCACAAAGTGGCCCTAATTTTATAATAAGAAAGGTCGCCCGATTTTGACAGCACGGTAATTTTTCTTACCTTTCTACTAACTGATATCTATAGTATCACCCTGCTGGACGTAACCATTTCTCCAAACGAGGATATAACAATTGCTTGTTGATCGCACCCACTCGCCACTGCAGAGTTAATCATGTACGGAATTGAATATCTGGCAAGCCAAAATCCGCACTATTTCGGGAAGCAAAAATGGTGATTCCTTTATGGCGATAAAATTTAACGAAAACGAGTAGGTCGACCCCCTGTTTTTTTTGGCCATTTTGAATTGTCCTTTGGACGTGAAAGACTTTAATATGGTGAAACGAGCATCAAATTACTGTGGTTACATTTGTATTTTTTTTAGTTTGGTTATAAGTTAATGTTCTATAGGTATCTCTCTTTTGTGTTCTATAACTGAAGTTTTGTCATTTGTAGTTCATTACATATAATTCTCAGTGATAACAGCTATTTCGAGCATATTCGCAGTCTGTCTGGAGTCTGTGTTTGTATGTTGTTGTTGTAATGAGATACTTCGTTTGTGCCACATGGCCATGGTTTTTGAACTGTAAATCATTAATTAACAAAGTTACGCGGATTAATCCACACAACGAAGCTAAAGTAATGAATTACCTTGATCACCCGTCGCATGACAAGTTGTGGTTTGATGTATTTCGGTAGTTATCACTCAAAACAGCTGAGTATTTTACTCTGCATCAGACGAAGTCAGCCATGTTTGATTCATGAAATACTCTCAAGCCAGTTAGGTTGTATTTCTCATTTGTGATAAAGGTAAAGCTTATCTTTGATAAATTGATCACTGTGTAAACTATATTTATTATCTGTTTCCAGTAAGTGATAATTCTACAAATTCTCCGAATAGTTTCAGCGATATAACGTTTTTCTGGTCTTCGACATTTTGGGTTCGAGGCTGTGAACTGAAGTGATAAAAGCGGGAGATTTGTATTATTCTGGGACTTGGTCCATATATTTGCCCGAGTTCACACCTTTCTCTCCAGACCTCTTACAGACCCAAAACTTCTTTCACAGAGCTGCCAAAGAAACCTGAGGTATGGCAACACTTCATATTTATTGACAGATAACTGCAGAACCAATTTAAATGTTAAATATCCCTGAATCCATAACCCTGCTTTGACTCCCTGTATGAGCCAGGATATTTATATCCAACGAAATCATGGGGTTACTGTCAGATTATTGGACTACATAGACATTTCTCATATAGTTCCTCATCAAGTGAAGCTAGACAACAATTTGACAGCATTCTGAAGTATTGAAAGTTGTATACAGCTAAAATTATTCTTGCACCCATTGAATTCATTGGGTACCTGATGTTTTAGATACTGTGTATGTATCAGTGGTCAACCCCATGAACTCATTGGGTATAACAGTATTCAACTACAGCGGCCTATATTAGATTCAAGTGGTCAACCCCATGAACTCATTGGGTCTAACAGTATTCAACTACAGCGGCCTATAGTAGATTCAAGTGGTCAACCCCATGAACTCATTGGGTCTAACAGTATTCAACTATAGCGACCTATATTAGATTCAAGTGGTCAACCCCATGACTTCCTTGGGTCTTACAACAGTATTCAACTGCACACACTAATGGTATTACCCCACGGAGGCAATGCAGATGTTGACAGTATTCAACTACAGCCCCGAATTGCTGGTCCCAGTTAGGTACCCCACGGAGGCAATGTGTGGATGTTGTATTCAACTGCAGCCACCCCTGTTGTTACTACAGAGGCATCTGAGGAAATATACGGTTAATCTTACGCTTATGCACCAGTTCACCTTCAGAACCGACTAGCAGTGGGTTATTAGGAAACAATAATAAGTCGAAGCAGTTAAGAGAATTGCCGTACGTTAATTACATAAGGTACCTGACGAATACAAGATTGCTACTCCAGCCTTACCGATTCAACTGAAACTATGATCTTGTTTCAGTTTCTTCTTGTTTGTGTTTCCTGATCTTCATGGGTGCAGGGTGAACATATAACACATAGGGTGTGTTGTTTATCCAAGCTGATCAATCCGTTTGACAACCCTAGGTTTTCATCTGTTGATTGCCTGAAATAGATGTCGTAACTGGAATTCACTTGAGTTTCGCGACTGCGTGATCGCTACTGAAAATCATTTCATACGTTTTCTCATTTGACACATTTCATATATTTTATGGGGGTTTTCAGAAAAGTTAAAGAAGGTTTAAGGAGGATTGCACGTCTTTCCATTTCAATTTATAGCGCACAAGTCTCCTAAAATATATACTTTTACAGGGTTTTTGTTAAAGACTTTACATCTATTTATGGCCGAAGATGCGATGCCTGTTTTAAGCCGCACAATTCAGGTGTGGAATGCACGCTGCAGTCTTCTACTTTCTTTGAAATGACGTAAATTCCCGTGAAAGACTTTGGTAATGGAGCTAGAGGGTGTGGAGAAAAGGTCCAGAGGTGCATCCCCCTGTACCCTCCGGCGAAACTGTCATGAAGATCGCTAATTCCGACTTGGTTTATTGAGCCAAGCGGTAAAAGCCCATGCATGCCAAAGAATGACAGGACAGAGAAGTGCATGCTGGGAGTTTAGGAAAAAGGGTCGGTTTTTTTTCTCTCTTGAATGGGGACAGAGAGGAGCATGCTGGGAGTTTAGGAAAGAGAGTCGTTTTTACCGTGTTCGGCATTGCTGCGGCAAAACGACTAGTCTCCAGCCGGTTATTTAGCACAGGCTTCTCTTACCCATATCGTGAGTTGAACGATTTGCTTATAAGGAAACTGTATGACCGTTCAGTTAATTCAACGAACAGAAATTCTGTCAGTAATTGGTATGCCCGGACTCAAGCGTGATATTTGTCACATTCTGCTTTAGTTTCCACAATGTCTGTTTTGTCTCTATACCAGTAATCCCGGTTTACAATGTTTTTCTTTCTTGGCTTTCACCTTAAACGTCTTGTGAACGTCGGAGAAATAGTTTCGCTGTCTATTCACATGCAAATCAGTTGGGCCAGCGGTAAAGCCGATCGCGTGACGATGATATAAACAGCCAGTAAAATATTCCGCTTTTCCATTTTCCGATACGAGCGTCTAATCCATTTCATTAAATATTACACCTTGCTGTTTGCGACCACCGATACAATGGATTGTATTATATTCAAGAATAATCTTGCCATTTCTGCATGAAACGGGTTTACAGGTATGATATTAACATATATTATATATGAACGGTAACGACAATTTCAAGGTATACCCGTGGACGTATACATCAAATACAACCGTGAATCTGTTGTTCGACGTTGTAAAGTGTTGTTTTATGCTCTGATTATTTTATTGGTCCTGTGTCTTTTTGTTTTTCAAGAACAGCATCTTGAAGTACAGGAGTTTCACGTAGATTCGCCCGTCACAAAAAGAAACGCACTCCACATTTTTTTTGTAGACCATATATTAGCTTGCTGGGTTTTTTTCTGTCGTTTCCGATTATCTCAGGAAACACGCATATAACACGAAATTGTCAAGATCGAAAAGTTGCATTTTACTGAAAAGTATACTATTTTAAAACATCTAAAGAAAAGTTATGCATGTGACAAGCACTGTATACATTGACCAAAATAAAGAGTTCGAATTTAGTGATAAATTTCTCCTAGGAATACTATGGGGAGAAAATGTGTAATTAATAAAGCTCTTTTGCCGAGAAGATTTAAAAAGCGCACCCGTGATTCCGTCACGATTTTTTTGTAATTCCGTGACGGACTAGATTTAATCTCCGTCACGACCCAATCGCGTTTTTCCCACGCGGAAAGAAATCTTATCATCCTTGGGTAATGTATGCTAGTAAGAGATGTCATATAAGAATAATCAGATTGAAACAGAGCAGCAAAAATAACCAGACAGGCAATTTTAGTCCCAAGATTATACAACGAAACATTTGCAATGTTTCGGAGGTTATTATAATTTATTTGAAACTTGACAGCGGTAACTAGGAGATAGGACGTAGAAAGCCTGCTTATAGTGAATAAAATTTCAATAACGAGCGCCTCAAACTTTTAAAGTACCGGTACCTTCCAAACCGCGATTCCGTCACATTGGAATTCATGAGTAGTTGATTTGTGCAAAATCGCCTATTTTGAGGTGAAAACAGCACAGTACACTATTTTTCTTTGTAAACACGTGAAGCCAGTCCAGAACCAAACCGTGCTTGGACAACACAAACTATTGCAGGGTCAATAATTCGCAGTGAAGTTTATCTTCGTTCTCGACTGGCTTCATATGTTAACAGAGAGAAAATTATGCTGCAGGCTTTCACCTCAAAATAGACGATTTTGCACAAATCCACTGCTTCAAGATGCTGTTATTAAAAAATACTATATAAGACCCAGGGACTACAAAACATTCAGAGCATAAGACAAGTGAATATACTTTACGCCAACTGAAAAATTATCTCGCACGTAATATTCCATTTTGGCACCAGAAAGTAGTCCACTCAGACAATGCGCGACAGGTTGTTATGATAGATACAAGCAACTAAAATGAGATGAAGAATTCTCATGTGGTCAAATATGAAACGTCGTCGGCGTCAACAACCAACAATGGGATTGACGTCATGGTTGTCGGCCTTCGTAACGTTAACGACGCCATATGGTGGGTGCACTCCACACTTGCCACAGTTTCGCACAAAGTGGCCCTAATTTTATAATAAGGAAGGTCGCCCGATTTTGACAGCACGGTAATTATTCTTACCTTTCTACTAACTGATATCTATAGTATCACCCTGCTGGACGTAACCATTTCTCCAAACGAGGATATAACAATTGCTTGTTGATCGCACCCACTCGCCACTGCAGAGTTAATCATGTACGGAATTGAATATCTGGCAAGCCAAAATCCGCACTATTTCGGGAAGCAAAAATGGTGATTCCTTGATGGCGATAAAATTTAACGAAAACGAGTAGGTCGACCCCCTGTATTTTTTTTGCCATTTTGAATTGTCCTATGGACGTGAAACAATAATATATTTAAAAAGAAAATCATTTCACACGTTTTCTCTTTGTTGTGGGTAGAATTTGACACATTTCATATATTTTATGGGGGTTTTCAGAAAAGTTAAAGAAGGTTTAAGGAGGATTGCACGTCTTTCCATTTCAATTTCAATAGCGCACAAGTCTCCTAAAATATATACTTTTACAGGGTTTTTGTTAAAGATTTTACATCAATTGATGGCCGAAGATGCGAACCCATGCCTGTTTTTAGCCGCACATCATTCAGGTGTGGAATGCACGCTGCAGTCTTCTACTTTCTTTGAAATGACGTAAATTCCCGTGAAAGACTTTGGTAATGGAACAAGAGGGTGTGGAGAACAGAAGGTCCAGAGGTGCATCCCCCTGTACCCTCCGGCGAAACTGTCATGAAGATCGCTAATTCCGACCTGGTTTATTAAGCCAAACGGTAAAAGCCCATGCATGCCAAAGAATGACAGGACAGAGAAGAGCATGCTGGGAGTTTAGGAAAGAGAGTCGTTTTTACCGTGTTCGGCATTGCTGTGGCAAAACGACTAGTCTCCAGCCGGATATTTAGCATAGGCTTCTCTTACCCATATCGTGAGATGAACGATTTGCTTATAAGGAAACTGTATGACCGTTCAGTTAATTCAACGAACAGCAATTCTGTCAGTAATTGGTATGCCCGGACTCAAGCGTGATATTTGTCACATTCTGCTTTAGTTTCCACAATGTCTGTTTTGTCTCTATACCAGTAATCCCGGTTTACAATGTTTTTCTTTCTTGGCTTTCACCTCAAACGTCGTGTGAACGTCGGAGAAATAGTTTCGCTGTCTATTCACATGCAAATCAGTTGGGCCAGCGGTAAAGCCGATCGCGTGACGATGATATAAACAGCCAGTAAAATATTCTGCTTTTCCATTTTCCGATACGAGCGTCTAATCCATTTCATTAAATATTACACCTTGCTGTTTGCGACCACCGATACTATGGATTGTATTATATTCAAGAATAATCTTGCCATTTCTGCATGAAACGGGTTTACAGGTATGATATTAACATATATTATATATGAACGGTAACGACAATTTCAAGGTATACCCGTGGACGTATACATCAAATACAACCGTGAATCTGTTGTTCGACGTTGTAAAGAGTTGTTTTATGCTCTGATTATTTTATTGGTCCT
>JAVTVY010045652.1:0-21020 GCA_036873755.1 Hanleya hanleyi | reverse complement strand
TGTATTGTCCTAGCTTCATTTGTATATGATTTTAGTATTGTAAATACATATTTGATTGTTAATCCTTGATTTCACAAAAGCTTTCTGTTGCCTTTTTCTGTTATCGTTTAGACGTAACATTATAAATGAGAGATTCTGAAGGATCTTGGCGCCCACCATTGTCCGATAATTGTAAGCTAATGACAAGACGATCTTTTTGTCCATTTTTACTAGAACAAACGATTGATTTGTAACTTTGTTTACAGAATTTCGAATCTGCGCAAAAAAGATCGAAAAAAGAACACTTAAAAACACCAATATATAATATTTCTAAGTTTCAAGATTTCTAGAAACTGTACTTATGTCGGTTGTTATAGTACAAGAGAAATGAGCAAAGTTAGTCTGAAAGTCAATGTACCTGTACGGAGGATCCTTCGACTTCGTTTCTTAGTATATTTATTTATTTTATTTTTTGCACGTGTCATCATTGGGTCCTGGAAGCGAAGGCAAATCTCTTTGACAATTTGGCATACTTAAGGTTTTATAATTAAGAACGAATGCTAATTCTGTTCTGCTTACTGGGATAGTTTGAGATATCTCTTTTAAGATACCATTCTCGAAAATACTAAGATGGTACAACAATACTGAAGGGATCCAGTCCACGCAGTAATGCTGAAACATCAAAAGTGTCGAATCCTGATTATCTCCCTTGTATCGTGACATGCAGTAGTCTACAGTTGTCGAGTTGTGACATTGCGTCACAAGAGTGACGTCCCTTCATGTAGCTGATCCGCCGGCAGACGAAAGGGTGGGGAAGTTCATTTGCAACTGCACAGACTAAAGAAAACTGATTTGAAATTTGAAGAAATACATTTTAATTCCAAATCATTTGAACTCCTTGATATGGAAGGTGAAGGTATGGATATTCTCTATAGTCAATATATAGAATATGCCCTACCGTTTGATCCGCCGACTCTTGTGATGCAACGTCACAACTCGGGAATATCGTATTAACTTGAACGTAACTTGCATTTTTCGAATAGGAGTAAAAAAGGTATCTTGCACAACTAGGCCCCATGTGGGACCCGTGTCCAAAATTTCAGGAAGATCAATGAAATATTTCCTGAGAATTCACGATAACAATGTTTCAAGGGGAAATCCAACATGGGCGAATTTAATGTTATTTCTCTGACCAACTTTCATTTATCTATGTCAACAGAAATGGCATATTTTTGCTCTTGCAATTTGATCTTTCCTTTTTTGCTCTGCTGGTGTTAATATCCAACGAATTCTCCACAAATTTCAGAATATAATCATTGTGTTAGGGCAAAATTAGGTGTACAAAAATGGTTAGCCTCCTAGGAATATTTCTATTCAAAGTCCTTGGTCATCTATCTGCCCACTTTCCCATCAATATACATGTATGGAAGGCAAAATAAGCTTTAGATTTGCCTGTAGAGGAGTCAATTTTCCTTCGATCTGTCACAAATTTCACAGTCTAGTTTTAAATTCATTGTACATCATTAACAATCAAATATTCTGCTGAATTTAATGTTATTTCTCTGACCGAATTTCATTTATGTATGATAAACTTAACAGAAATGGCATATTTTTACTCCTACAATTTGACTGTTCCATTTTTGCTCTGTTGTTGTTAATATTCAACCAATTTTCCCCAAATGTCAGAATATAATAATTCTATTAGGGTAGAATCAGGTGTATAAAAATGGGTAGCCTTCTTGGAATACTTCTGTTTAAACTCCTTGGTCATCTATCTGCCCTTTTCCCCTTGAATATACATGTATGGAAGGCAAAATCAGCTCTAGATTTGTCTGTAGAGGAGCCAATTTTCCTTCAATCTGTCCCAAATTTCACAGTCTAGTGTTAAATTCATTTTACAATATTCACAAGAAAAGATTCTGCTGATTTCAATGTTATTTGTCCAGCCGAATTTCATTTATCTATGTCAACTTAACAGAAATGGCATATTTTTGCTCCTACAATTTGATCTTTCATTTTTTCCTCTGCTGGTGTTAATATCCAACCAATTTTCCCCAAATTTCAGAAAATAATAATTATGTTAGGATAAAATCAGGTGAACAAAAATGGTTAGCCTTCTGGGAATCTTTCCATTCAAAGTTCTTGGTCATCTATCTGCCCTTTTCCCCTTGAATATACATGTATGGAAGGCAAAATCAGCTCTAGATTTGTCTGTAGAGGAGCCAATTTTCCTTCAATCTGTCACAAATTTCACAGTCTAGTTTTAAATTCACTGTACATCATTAACAATCAAATATTCTGCTGAATATCATGTTATTTCTCTGACCGAGTTTCATTTATCTATGTCAACTTAACAGAAATGGCTTATTTTTACTGCTACAATTTGGCCGTTTCTTTTTCCTCTGTTGGTGTTAATATCCAACCAATTTTCCCCAAATTCCAGAATATAATCATTCTATTAGGGTAGAATCAGGTGTATAAAAATGGGTAGCCTTCTTGGAATACTTCTGTTTAAACTCCTTGGTCATCTATCTGCCCTTTTCCCATTGAATATACATGTATAGAAGGCAAATTGAGCTTTAGATTTGCCTGTAGAGAAGCCAGTTTTGCTTTAATCTGTCTCAAATTTCACAGTCTAGTTTTAAATTCATTGTACCACATTCAGAGTAGAAGATCCTGCAGAATTTAATGTTATTTCTCTGACTGAATTTCATTTATCTATGTCAACCTTAACAGAAATGGCATATTTTCGCTCCTACAATTTCGTCTTTCCTTTTTTGCTCTGCTGCAGTAAATATCCAACCAATTTTCCCCAAATTTCAGAATATAATCATTATATTAGGGTAGAATCACGTGTACAAAAACGGTTAACTTTCTTGGAATATTTCTGTTCAAAGTATTTGCTTATCTATCTACCATTTTCCCCTTCAAAATACATGTATATGAGGCAAAATAAGCTTTAGATTTGCCTGTAGAGAAGCCAATTTTACTTCAAACTGTCCCAAATTTCACAGTCTAGTTTTAAATTCATTGTACAATATTCACAGGAAAAGATTCTGCTGAATTCTGTGTTATTTCTCCGGCCGAATTTCATTTATCTATGTCAACTTAACAGAAATGGCATATTTTTGCTCCTACAATTTGACCTTTCATTTTTTCCTCTGCTGGTGTTCATATCCAACCAATTTTCCCAAAATTTCATAATATAATCATTCTATTAGGGTAAAATCAGGTGAAAAAATTTGGTTAGCATTCTGGGAATATTTCTATTCAAAGTTCTTGGTCATATATCTGCCCTTTTCCCCTTGAATATACATGTGTGAAAGGCGAAATCAGCTTTAGATTTGTCTGTAGAGGAGCCAATTTCCCTTCAATCTGTCACAAATTTCACAGTCTAGTTTTAAATTCATTGTACATTATTAACAATTAAATATTCTGCTGAATTTCATGTTATTTCTCTGATCGAGTTTCATTTATCTATGTCAACTTACCAGAAAAGGCATATTATTGCTCCTACAATTTGATCTTTGCTTTTTTGCTCTGCTGGAGTAAATATCCAACCAATTTTCCCCAACTTTCAGAATATAATCATCCTATTAGAGTAGAATCACGTGTACAAAAACGGTTAGCTTTCTTGGAATATTTCCCTTCAAAGTATTTGCTTATCTATCTACCATTTTCCCTTCAAAATACATGTATAGGAGGCAAAATAAACTTTAGATTTTCCTGTAGAGAATCCAATTTTGCTTCAAACTGTCCCAAATTTCACAGTCTAGTGTTAAATTCATTTTACAATATTCACAAGAAAATATTCTGCAGAATTCAATGTTATTTGTCCGGCCGAATTTCATTTATCTATGTCAACTTAACAGAAATGGCATATTTTTGCTCCTACAATTTGATCTTTCATTTTTTCCTCTGCTGGTGTTAATATCCAACCAATTTTCCCCAAATTTCAGAAAATAATAATTATGTTAGGATAAAATCAGGTGAACAAAAATGAATAGCCTTCTGGGAATCTTTCCATTCAAAGTTCTTGGTCATCTATCTGCCCTTTTCCCCTTGAATATACATGTATGGAAGGCAAAATCAGCTCTAGATTTGTCTGTAGAGGAGCCAATTTTCCTTCAATCTGTCACAAATTTCACAGTCTAGTTTTAAATTCACTGTACATCATTAACAATCAAATATTCTGCTGAATATCATGTTATTTCTCTGACCGAGTTTCATTTATCTATGTCAACTTAACAGAAATGGCTTATTTTTACTGCTACAATTTGGCCGTTTCTTTTTCCTCTGCTGGTGTTAATATCCAACCAATTTTCCACAAATTCCAGAATATAATCATTCTATTAGGGTAGAATCAGGTGTACGAAAAGGGTTAGCCTCCTTGAAACATTTATATTCACAGTTTCTGATAAGCTATCTGCCCAAAATACATGTAAAAATGACAAAATATGCATTATATTTACCTGTAGAAAAAACAATTTTGCTTCAATCTTCCCAAAATTTGGCAAACTAGTTCTAAATTTGGGTGTACATCATTCAGATTTAAAGGTTTTGCCGAATTATTTTTTTATCTATGATGGAATTGCATTCACATATGTCCAAATGTTAAATTTCGCAGTTTTTGTAGGAATTTCACCAATCTTGGATTTGAAGTACTTTGGACGATGCTGATAACAAATCTGAAATCAGTTTTGCAAAATTCGAATTAGTTTCGGAATTATGACCGTTGAAAAATCTATTTTTGGTCAAGTTTTAAATTTAAAAAAATCATATAAAAAAACTATCAAGAATTTCCAAGAATTTTTTTGCTGAAAGTGCTTGTATTCCTTGATACTATTTTTGGCATATTTTTATATATCGTTATCTAAAAGTTCAATTTTCAACATCTCCCGTCAAGGCGACCTATGGTTTTGTGAAACGAAAAGCGTATCACCTTTGTATTTCGTACATAAGAAGTACAAAACCTAGAAACCTCCGGTTTTTTGCCTGTTTTCGTTAGTCCTAGATCCTGGCTGCTGGAAATGGGTCACTAGGGCCATGGCAACAAAAAATTAACGGAGATACACTCGAAAAGTTCATGTACACTTTTCAATGAAAACGACGCTTGCAGATGTGCAAACTGTTTTCGAGAAACCGTGAACAATGAGTCAAAACTAAAGTATTATCGAGATCGCTGATTACGAATCCGACGTCAGAATTTACCTTGACCTCTAATAGAGTATCGAACATTTGGGTACGAATTTCACTTTGTCGAAAGGTCTCAATATATAGGTGTTAATATATAATATAATTAGATGAAATTACAAGCGTCTAGTCCGTCACCCATAATTCAGCCGTCGCCCATTAGAGAATATCCGTGTCCATAATCCAAAAACCTATTCCATATTCCATATAACAGTATTAGCACCAAATTCAAAAAGACAATCACAGTATACATAAACATAGGCTTGTTTCCTGCAAGAGAGAAGCGGTCAACAGTTTTCAATAATGCCGGCAAGACATCATAATGTTCCAAAAATATCAAATCCGTATCGCTGATCAGTATTCTTAATCCATAATATTCGTTGGAGAGTCGTCATCTAAAACATGATGTATCTCAATCATGCTTTGATTGTGACTGTTCATATGAGTACCATGAGGATCTTGAAGTACATGGGTTCATACGGCCCCTAGCAACGGGTTATGCGGAATTACATACAAGTAACGAAACATAGCGCCATAGATCTTGCACGCTACGTTCGTATTTTTTTTATCATTTTTTTATTTTATTATTTTGAGAAACTTTGAGTGGAGGCGTTTGGTGGAATAGCCCTGTTTTATAAGTTTCTGTAATAATGTTTTGTGACGTTGATTAAAATCGTCACATTTAACACAGTATATAGCAAATGCTACTAAGCGAGATATGTATAAGCCATATGCAGGTCCCACTGGAATATTCATATCCAGAAAGGGATAGTTTACGATGTCGAAATTGTAATCATCTCTTTTGTCATAAAGTTTACGAGAGAGAATGCCTGCTTCATTTTTATAGAGATATAGATCTAAATGTGATGTGCCTGTAGGGCTGTCTGTAGTTTCCTTCAAATCCAGTGAAGGTTGATATATATCCTTCACTGCGTCATTTGTATAGCGATGATCCATAGCCAGGAGATCGTCTATATAGCGTTGGGGGAATGAGAAGGAACGGGCTTTGAATGGATCGGTTTTGCCTGCATATAGTCATATTCATAAGAGAACAGATACAGGTCAGCTAACAGGGGTGCACAATTAGTACCCATTGGAATACCTATATGCTGCTGATTTATTGTGTTGCCAAATTTCACATAGATATTTTAATGAGAAATTGAAGCATCTCTATAAACAAAGAAACATCCCATGAATGATATCTCTTGTATGTAGTAGAGCTAAAGAATGCTTTATGGCTTCTGACATTAATATATCTACGATCAATTTTCTTGAACACAGATACTATTAATCCTATCTGGCCTGGGTTTTTTGGGACCTATCCAAGCCTGGGGGGGCCGAAATGACCACCCTAATTATTTTTCTTACCCCTGGAGATAGGGGGCTGAAACTTATTACACTATACCCTTGGGTCAAGCTCTACCATAAAATGTAAAAACATCCAAGATGGCCGCTTTCATGACGTCACAGTGACGTCATTTTCAAAAACGGCATTTTTTGTCGATTTTTCGGTCAGATTTTGCGAATTTTTTATTTTTGCAATTTCTCCACAAAAACTGCATGAAAAATTAGCAAATATTAATAAAATAGGTTTTGCCCACTTTTCATCGCGGAAAAGCAGAAATTCTGAAGAAATATGACAAAAACATCACTTTTCTGGTACCCCACATGGACGCCATTTTGAATTTACCCATGATCCTCTGCTCGGGGGTTATGCAAATAGGGTCAAAATGACCCCAATAAGATAAACTATAAAGTCACAGAGTTTAAGCTCTCCGTTTTTTGCCGTTCCGGAGATAGTGCAGAAAGTTTGGTAGAGGTGCCATAATGGCCCCCCTCAGGCCAGGTAGGGTTAATGAACTTAGACGGTCAATAAGGTCCTGATGAGGGATTGTAGTATAGAGAGTAGAGAAATCCCATGTGGATACATGTCTGTACGGTATGTGACCTTTAGCATTAAGTTCTTCCTTAAGACATTTCGAGTTTTTCAATATCCACATACATTCAACGCCAGAGTACTTAGAAATAGTGGCGCAATACCTTTCCCAAATTGCTTTTATCTCCTGAAGGGCCCTCGCCAATAGGGTTGAAAGAAGCTTGGTGGTGCAGATTCTAGAATCAGCTATGAATCTAGCTTTGTATGGTGATTTATGCTTTTTGAGAGTCCAGTATGGTTTTGGTATGTCGTTATGATTGGTTGGAAGACAAATACCTCTTTACCTGAGAAACTTTTTGCGATTATTAAATAAATCTTCCAGAGTAAATGTATTTTGAGAGTAAGTAGACGTATTTGATGAAGATATGTTTACACTCAATTCTCTAACCAGCCCCTGGTAATAGTAATATTTACATATGAATATTATATTATTCGGAGCTTTGTATGCTGGGACTATGACGAATTTACTCTGGATATTTGCTAGAACTTCTTGCGAATTAAGGTTTCTCAGTACTTGTTTTTCTTGGGGAAGAGTACTTCTGTCAATGTGACGGATTGTTTCAACAACCTTACTCTTGGTGAGGTCCAGCCACTCAGCGAGTAATGTAGGTTCAACTTTTTCTCGCTTAGACCAATCAATAACGTACTGTTCCAACGCAGACAGGACTATCTTCTAGTCGGCCTTCAGATTTATTCTTCTTGGCTCTCTATATTTAGGTCCTTTCATCATCAGTAATTTCAGATCCTTATCACTCACCATATGAAGAGCACCAGTCACAATATCTTTGCATGGTGTATAGATAAAGTTCCATGATTCACAATCATAACTATAGCCTTCTGACGTGTATAAGTTCCAGTGAAACTCCTTGACAGTATTGGAATAATTGAATATTTTGGTGGCTATAGATTTAGTATAATTATATGAAGTGCAAGGAGGTTCTGTGAACTTAAAATAGTTTGGTACAGCGTTGCGGACGTCTGGACCATTCAGGATTCGAGGTAAATTAATGATGTCCACTCCTTTATCTAAGTAGTTGAGTTTCAAGAAAAGCTGATCTTGGGATGTTTGGATTATGTTCACTGGACGACCGAAAATACGCTATATCTTGACATACTTTAATGATTTTTGGTGATATTATATTTCCTGAAGACGCAGATTGTTGTATATCTATTTTATCTAAATCTCTCAGAGGTAACGCATACAGAACTGTACGTAAGCTATGTATACTATTGGGTGTGTTATTTAAACCCACTAAGTAATTTAAAGTTATATGATCGTGAATTATCGAACTATTAAACTTTCGCCAACCATGGCTGCGATGTCTCCGTTGTTGAGGTTTAAATAGTTGGGTATTGTTCTATATATTTGAAGGGCGGTTTGTAGCATTGCCGAACTGATATTATCATTTAAACCAAACGGAAAACCTGACCCAAGTTCTAGCATGCAGAATAATTCCCGCTCTCGGATTTTGCTCTCAAATCCAAGGGGAATCCTTAGTAGATGGATATTCGACGTCTATGATCTGAATAATAAAGGTATCCCAGCCATGGTCGGGTCCAGAAAAATGTTTACCTATAAGCAATTGCTTTTTCCTAACGGATTTTCTGTGACCGTTCACCCTAAGATGAAGTCTTTGGGTGATCTTGCCAACATACTGTTGACCACACTTCTTACGGGAAACTAAATAAATACAGTTTGTAGCAGAAAAACTAAGATCAACATACGAGTTAACAGAATATGAGTTGCCAGTTAACGCAAAACTAAATGAAGCTGAAGTATTAAAGAGTGGACACGTGAGACATCCACGATGTCTACACTTAGAAATTTTGAAATTATTACATGTAGAATTCGGTGCTAAGCAGTCATCAAGCGCAATATTACAAGGTTTAATGTCGTGGCCTTTTTACAAGGTTTGATGAGGTCAAGATCGAGAGAAATGTCAATTCTGACCGCGGATTCGTTATCAATGACCCCGAAAATAGTTATATAACGATTTTTAATTCAATCAGATAAGGTGTACTTTTGACCTCCGGAAACGCCAAGGGGCGTGATTGGGTCTTTCGACCATAATTCCACGAATTTCCAACGCTGGGATCTGGAGCTCTAAGAGAGAGCTATTAGACAATGCCAAGCTCTTATCTAAGCCGCTCCTAGTTACAGTTACACTCGAAAAACCGATGACGTCCCTACCCGACTTTCTCAAGTAGCACCATAGTGGAGGCCATTGGTCTTCCGGCCATACCTCTTTCAATAATATAGGATGAGAAGTTAATTAACCATCAGCAATCAGCCCTATTATTGCTTAATTAGCTCCCGTTGGGCTTTTGTCTAAAACTATATTAGTTTCGGGGTTACACTCGAGAAACTGATGACGTCCACAAATAGTTTATCCGACTTTTTTCCTTGGTAACATACTTGTGGACGTCGCACGTTTTCCCGGTATATCTTTTTCAATTACCTACGGTTAGCCATGAATTAATCGTCAGCAATTAGTCCTATTATCGCTTAATTAGTCACCGTTTGCATTTTCTCTAACCCTCTATTAGTTTCGGAGTTACACTCCAAAAACCGATGACGTCAACAAATAGTTTACCGGAATTTCTAAGTAGCAAGCTTTTGGACATCATCGTTTTCCGGGTGTAGCTCTGAAACTACTAGGGTTATAGAAAAGACCAACGGTGGTTAGTTAAGCGATAATAGGGCTAATTGCTGATGGTTAATTAATGGCTAACTGTCAGTAATTAAAAGAGATATAGTCGGAAAACGTGGGACGTCCATAAGTATGTTACGTAGAAAAAATGTCGGGTAAGCTATTTGTGGACGTCATGGGTTTTCGAGTGAAACTCGGAAACTAATAGAGAGTTAGAGAAAAGACAAACGGTATTAAGCATATAGTCATATTCTTAAGAGAACAGATATAGGTCAGCCAACAGGGGCGCACAATTAGTACCCGTTGGAATATCTAGATGCTGCTGATATATTGTGCTGCCAAATTTCACATAGATATTATTAATGAGAGATTCTAGCAACTCTATAAACAAAGAAACATCCCATGAATGATATATCTTGTATGTAGTAGATATAAGAATACTTTATGGCATCCGACATTAATACATCTACGACCTGTTTTCTTGAACACATATACTATTAATGAGCTTAGACGGTCAATAAGGTCCTGATGCGAAGTCTATAAGTATGTTATGAAGGAAAAAGTCGTGTAAACTACTTATGGACGTCATCGGTCTTTTGAGTGTAACCCAGAAACTAATGGAAGTTTAGACAAACCCACCCCTAATCCGTGAAGTAATATCACGCCAAACTCCAGCTGGAGTAACTTATATGTAAAATTTGCCTTTTTCAACTTCCAAGATTAATTATGTTTAGCTCGGTGTATGGCATTTATCAATTCGTTTGTCGGGTGTTGGGGTTAAAAATTGCTGTTTAAACTGCACGTAGAAAAAGGGGCAGCCTTCTGCTCCTCAACTTTCTTAAATATTCTTAGATATTATTTATGAGAGATTCCAGCCAATCTATAAACAAAGAAACATCCCATGAATGGTATCTCTTGTATGTAGTAGACCTAAAAATGCTTTATGGCATCCGACATTAATATATCTACCATCTGTTTTCTTGAACACAGATACTATTAATGAACTTAGACGGTCAATAAGGTCCTGATGCGAAGTCCATAAGTATGTTATGACGGAAAAAGTCGTGTAAGCTATTTGTGAACGTCATCGGCCTTTCGAGTCTAACCCAGAAACTAATGGAGGTTTAGACAAACTCACCCCTAATCCGAGAACTAACATCACGGCAAACTCCAGCTGAAGCAACATATATGTAAAATTTGCCTTTTTCAACTTCCAAGATTAACTATGTTTTGCTCGGTGTATGGTATTTACCAATTCGTTTGTCGGATGTTGGGGTTAAAAATTGCTGTTTAAACTGCACGCAGAAAAAGGGGCAGCCTTCTGCTCCTCCACTTTCTTAAATATCAAAAAGTATAGTTATATTATCTGGAATGACATATCCTGGCTATATTGTGGCAGTGTACTAGCACCATGGTCCTTAATCTCGTAAGTATGGTTATATAATCTGGAATGACATATCCTCGCATTATTGTGGGGGTGTACTAGCACCATGGTGCTTAATCTAAAAAAGTATAGTTATATAATCTGGAATGTCGTATCCTTGCTATATTGTGGCAGTGTACTAGCACCATGGTGCTTAATCTCATAAGTATGGTTATATAATCTGGAATGTCATATCCTCGCTATATTGTGGTAGTGTACTAGCACCATGGTGATTAATCTCATAAATATGATTGTGAAGTTTTCAATGACATATCCTCGCTATACTCTGGCGTTGTACTAGCACCATGGTGCTTAATCTCATAAATATGATTGTTAAGTTTTCAATGACATATCCTCGCTATATTGTGGCAGTGTACTAGCACCGTGGTGCTTAAGCTCATAAATATGATTGTGAAGTTTTCAATGACATATCCTCGCTATATTGTGGCAGTGTACTAGCACCATGGTGCTTAATCTCATAAATATGTTTGTGAAGTTTTCAATGACATATCCTCGCTATATTGTGGCAGTGTACTAGCACCATGGTGCTTAATCTCATAAATATGATTGTGAAGTTTTCAATGACATATCCTCGCTATACTCTGGCGTTGTACTAGCACCATGGTGCTTAATCTCATAAATATGATTGTGAAGTTTTCAATGACATATCCTCGCTATATTGTGGCAGTGTACTAGCACCATGGTGTTTAATCTCATAAATATGATTGTGAAGTTTTCAATGACATATCCTCGCTATACTCTGGCGTTGTACTAGCACCATGGTGCTTAATCTCATAAATATGATTGTGAAGTTTTCAATGACATATCCTCGCTATATTGTGGCAGTGTACTAGCACCATGGTGCTTAAGCTCATAAATATGATTGTGAAGTTTTCAATGGCATATCCTCGCTATACTCTGGCGTTGTACTAGCACCATGGTGCTTAATCTCATAAATATGATTGTGAAGTTTTCAATGACATATCCTCGCTATATTGTGGCAGTGTACTAGCACCTTGGTGCTTAATCTCATAAATATGATTGTGAAGTTTTCAATGACATATCCTCGCGATATTGTGGCAGTGTACTAGCACCATGGTGCTTAATCTCATAAATATGATTGTGAAGTTTTCAATGACATATCCTCGCTATACTCTGGCGTTGTACTAGCACCATGGTGCTTAATCTCATAAATATGATTGTGAAGTTTTCAATGACATATCCTCGCTATATTGTGGCAGTGTACTAGCACCATGGTGCTTAATCTCATACATATGATTGTGAAGTTTTCAATGACATATCCTCACTATATTGTGGCAGTGTACTAGCACCATGGTGCTTAATATCATAAGTATGATCGTAGTCTTCGATGCCTTGCAATACTCCTGCATTGTACTAGCACCATGCTGCTTCATATTATAATGTACGACTGGAATGACATACGCTTAGTCTATATTTAGATACTGGCAGCCAGTGTAGGCTACTGTCAAGCGCCATATCAGTGTCGAACGATCAATCAGTATTTTGCACGGTGAGCTCTGCTGATATCCTCTCCAAATTCAATTTTATTGCACGTGCAAATTATTAACAAACGGTATCTCTCTTCCCCACTGCTCGCTCATGTTGTTGTTTCGGCACAGGTTTCCGGTATCTAGGCGCAGGCGCCGGTTGAGCGGAAGCCTTGAAATCCATCCAATAGCTGGATGGTGCGTATTATGGTGCGTACCCATACGTTAGAGAAATATTATACCTGAACAATCTGCACAAATTTGACAGTACTCGCCGCAACGGATATACATTTCGCGCGCTAAACAGTTGCTGATAGGAGAATAAAAATCTATACCTGGAGTGGACACGGATGCCAAAGATATTAATTGTACTGGCGTTTATCATTCATTATTCATTCAGGAGTCGTTTACAGCGAAAAGAGAATTTTTGGGGCAATCACTTTTTCGAGCGGTAAACTTAGAGGCACACGCCCCATTATATGTAACGGCTAGCGTGAATACAAAAGGAGAAACCCAGACAGCATGCACACGTCGGCATGACGCCGACAACAGATCGAGACACATCGACATACGTTGGCGTCGGCAGTGACACACCGGTTCACGTCAACCCGTCGTCGCATCGGCAACGCATATTTCCGTGCCAAATTCAAAATATGGGCATTACGTCGACCCTACAACAGGTCTCCACCGAAACTTCTGTTTGCCAGTTTCAACATTGGCTTTGCGTCTGCGCGACAACATGTGCAGGCGTAATTCAGAACGTCGGGCCTACGTCAGCCCTACTTGAATCTACATAGATTATTGCATTCATCGTATTTTAATTCTAAAATGCAATTTTATCATGCCATGGTACTAAACATAATTCCCGATACCATATATAAAGCATTTAGATGAGTATCTTTATGGGAAAGCCAGCCGATATTTTCATCTTTCTAAGTCTCAGTGAAAATAAGAATATTCGTGTAAGCCTATTTATCTTCTCCTGTGAGGATCAAGCTTTCCCATGAATTTGATGGAAATAAAGTGTTAGCTGATCTTCTGCACTTGCATCGGCCGGGTCACTCATTGCATGTGACTTATTTATTTTAAAATTTTCGAATCAGCCTATCAATAATTCATGCGGGACAAACCGTGAGAACTACCAGCCTTATCTCCCTTTAGGCTGCATCATCGCGCGCGCTCATTTCAACCAATGAAGGCATTTCAGCTCGAGAGCTGAGCTGAGCCGGTTGCTCTGCGCTGGAGTTGTTTCTGCCTTCCTGTCTGTTGTACGAAGAGTTAGGCTATGAGACTCGGGAGCAGGCGCGGTGGAGCGACCTGAATATTGGGGAGGCCAAACGGGGGTGGGACAGGGAGGGGGTGTCGCCCTCCCACATACGGGGGGTGCGCGGGTCCTCCCCCGGAAAATTTTGGAATTTTAGACTCGATTTAACGCACTTTGGCGCTTCTGAGAACTTTGAAAGGGATAGCATATCTCGCAATAAAACCGACTCATCAAAGCTAAAAAAAAAATCAAATCGGCGTTCTTCAATGAAATTTCCCCCACGTTGCTTCGAAAATAATTCGCCGATGATATTTGTCAACTATATACCCATGCACCCACCCAAGTGAAAAGTTACAGTGTGAACACACCTTTAGACCATTGTCAATATTCAACGAATAAGGGTATAGTGTTCTGGCATACTGGTATACACACAACAAGGAGGTCATCTTCACACAATTGTTTTTTTTATTTTCCGCAAGGCGTAGATACTTTTATGCCTGGAGACTGCAGTGTCCGGTGCTCAGTAAAGGTTATTTGTCGGTGAAATAGGGAGAGAGCTTTATAAACACAAACTATTGATGGACATTGTGCTGTTCGTTGATCAGACAGAACGAACTTCATGGAGAAGTTGAGACATGATCGCATATTCCAGTGTTTCAAATGTAAACACGGTCAATACTTGTAGCTTGTGTAGATGTGATCGGGGGGACGGGGGTACTCCCCCGGAAAATTTTGGAATTGTGGTAAGTTTAGACACTTACCTATGCTCTTGCAAAGATCCACAGGCCAACGACGACTGTAACACAGGCAATTATCTGCAGCTGGTTGTTAGACGCTTATGCTGGCTTTATGGAAGTCGAGTTGAAGAGCGCCATGCATGGGAGAGAACTCTGTAGGTAGTGTTTGGTACTACACCCCTCCCTTTCCTATAAGAGACTTGTCTATAAACATGATAAGAGTTGATAAACACACACATTTGATAAGTAAGACTGGTACAAAAACGTACGTTTACCATTTCTAACAAACATTCTATCCATGATTATGAGTAGGTCAGCTTGACACATCTCAGGAAATTAACACGGGTTAGGTAAAGCTCAATCCTTGCCTACGTAACCAACTACTTTTCTAAGAATAACTCAACGTATGTACAGTTACATCTATTCGATGTTGGAAATATCATTCAATTACAAACTTGGGCATCCCCCTATTATATCCCGAAAAGCCATTAGGGCAGTCTAACGCAAATACAAATTAGCAACTATCTCAAGTGATTGAAGCCAGGAGGAAGCTAGCAACCTCCCCCTGGGCAAGGGTTCTGAAGTCTGTTGTGTTAAGGCTGTTGTTGGCAGATTATCAGTTCCAGCGATAAAGTTCCTTGGCGTTGTAGTTGGCTAAATCCACTAACACAGAGAAAGGTACATTCTTTAGGGTGGCCAGTTTGTGGGCAACACATCCAATGGACCATGGGGTGTTAATGGGTCCATATGCTCGAGGAGGTAGATATGGAGAGTCGGTTTCCAACAACAGGCGATGTAGATCCAATTTAGCTGCTGCTTCTGCGACCTGTTGGCTCCTGAATATCGTTGCGGTGAAACCAAATCGTACTCCAGGCAATATTCTAGTCCACTCTCTCATCTCCTCAAGGGAACCAGAGAAGCAATGTCGATGAATGGGGATGTTTGTTACGCCCGTTCGTTGTAGCAAATCCAGGACAGTGGAAGCTGCATCACCGGATCCGTCATCTCGGCAATGGAGTATGAGGACTTTCTTATGATGCACCGCCAGGGGCAAAACGCGCAGCAAGAATGTTATCTGGCCATCGATTTTCCTCTGCTTGCAGGCTTTCTTGTCTGTACAGTTAGGCTTACACCTACATGCCGTAGTGAAATCAATGCCTACTTCTCCCAGACCAACACAGCGAGGGTGTCGGAGCAGGTTGTCCAAACGATTGATGTGATCATCGAGTGCGCTTGCTTGCACCAAGTGGGGATGGACACCAAACGAAACACTGAGTCTGCGGTCAGTTAACTGGGTATTGCACATGTTCCAAGATGATGGATATACATAATTCGCAATGGCATGCTGAAGTTGCCATTCATGTCCAGTGGAGAAGGACTGTTCCAGCTCCTGAAATGTTTCCAACGCGGCATTGGACAGCAGCTTATCAAGATGGAAATGAGTGTCTACAAATAGCCGACAGGGAGATGTGGATGAAGTTTCTGTGAAAATGGGATTGTCTGCTGTGTTGATGGCATGGATATTTTGAAAGGTTTGACGTGTGTTCACATTCAGATGCAAAAGTAGGTTGCAGAGAATCCGCCAGTGTATTAATGTGACAACGTGACTAGGTGGACTAATGGTAAACATATCTGGTGTGTAACCTATCCCTGCGAAAAGCTGACAATAACTGCACATCAAGAACCTCTCGCTCTCACTGAACTCACTGTTCGATGGATCTTTCGGTGGGTATAACATGTTGCTGGTAACGTAACAAAGTAGATCATTCGGATCTTGAAGGTTGAACTGACGACAAAGAAAAAGAAGCATGTCCCTCGTCATAAAACACCAACGCTGCAAGTTGTGATCGTTGAACTCTGCTCCGTGAATGTGTTCTGGTTGGTCTATATGTTTTGTAAGTGTAAAACAGGGTGTAGCTTCTTGTTTTTTGCAGGCCCAACAAGCTGTTGTGGCAGACACAAACCAAGGAAGATGAGCCCGTACCACATGCCTCTTAAGATGGGTTGTGCGTGCCTCACACAAAGGGCATTGCTTATGTTTGCGTTTCCCCTTGGCATATGTGACGTTTGGTACATTTAACTCTGTTGGGGTTGCTGAATCTTCGGCACCGCTGCTGTCGGTCTCATCTACCACAATGAGCTCATCCCATGGGGGCTGTGAATTGGAGCTGTGTGCTGATTCTCCATCACTTGAACATGAATCCTCGCTGTCATCCGGAATCTCAGCATCACTGGGCTCATAGTCGGGTATAAAATAAGCCTCATCTAGCAGGTCCAAATCATCCATCTGCAATGCAGAAAAAACCTACACTAACTATGTGAATTGAGAATAAAATTTTAACCTGTATATGAAATTTACGAACTGATTAAATAATTGCTTAACAAAAAAAAAATTGAAGATTTTTTTTGGCACGCCTATTTGCAATAATCTGTGAAGCGGGATGGAGGGTTAACTCTTCTGCCGGCACGTGTAGTGACAGATTGTTTAGTGTGATCGAAGAGGTCTGCGATATCGCCCTCATCAACAGCACCAAGCGCTTCATTATCAGACAATGTCTCCTGTAGAGACAAATCTTCTGAGTCTTCATCATCGCTCTCCGGGCCATTGCCAGCTTCAATGACCGCCGCAGGCTCTTGATCAGTGTCAGCCACCATCTCGGGATCTCGGTGAACAGCTTCTGTCACTGGCTTGGGCTCCCGGTGGACAGCTTTAGTGACCGTCCCCGGCTTTTTGCAATTTGCATCATAATCTACTTCAGGATCACCCCGGACTTGTCCTTCACCCGGTTCAGCACACGCAACATCATTCGCTGCCATTCTGTCAGTGGTAGCAGTAGCCTTGCTGGTGAGTAACTGGTGACGCATTTTCCTCAACCACAGTGGGAAGACTCGGTCCTTGCAAATCTTTAACTTGTCATGGTGTATCACAAATGTTCCCTTCTGGTTCTTCATTGTGTACAATGGAGGCCTAGATTGGACTACCAAGTACGGGCCGATCCATATGGCCGACCTTAGTAGTTGAGTCCCTCTTTAAAACTATGTCTCCTACCTGATAGCTTTTTTCCACAACACGCAGATCATAATCACGCTTTTGTCGGTTTTGACTTTGGCGCAGATGATCACGTGCAAAGCCGTGAATTTCTGGAAGGATGGTATTGAGATGTTTCACCCAGTCATCAACAGCGTATTTAGGAAGGTTGGCCTCTGCTGTGCCAAGCAGCAGATCAATTGGTTGTAACACATCCCTGCCAAGCATCAACTGATTTGGGGTATATCCTGTTTGGCGGTTTACCATAGAGTGTAGTGCCATGGCCAGGAGAGGCAGATCACGGTCCCAGTTTCCATTCTTCCCTTCAATGTAGCACCTGATCATCTGAAGAACAATTCTGTTGTAACGTTCTACCTGTCCATTTGATGAAGGATGGTAAGGGGTTGTTCTTGTTTTGGTGATTTGTAACACATCGCAAAAGGCCTGGAACAGGTTGCTGACAAAATTCCTCCCTTGGTCAGTATGAACCTCCAATGGACAACCAAATGTGACCACGAAGTGCACCATAAACTTATGGGCGACCTGAATTGCAGATTGCTCTGGTATGGCTGCCATCTCGACCCACTTACTAAACTGGTCAATCATCATCAAGACATATCTGTTGCCAGTCTGGCTTGTATTAAATGGTCCTAAGATGTCGAGGTGAACTCGCTCCATGGGGTATCCAGAATGGTAAGAATTCAGGGCTGTTCTTGGTCTTACATTAGACTTCTTGCTTCGACTGCATACTGCACATGATTGTACATAGTTTTTACAATCCGCAGACATGTTATGCCAAAGGAAAGACTGCTTTAATCGCTCAAGAGTCTTCTGTTGTCCCAGGTGACCAGCTGTCTTCACATCATGGCAAAGATGTAGTACTTCTGTTCGTAAGCCTTTGGGAACTACCAGGCATGATCTTGGTGCTGGGTGAATATCCCACAAGTAATTCAGTACTCCTGAGTGAAAACGAAGTTGAAGACGACAAAGCCACAGTGCTTTGGTAGCTGGACTACAAAGGTAAAGAGTAGAGGTGGGTGGAGTCTCATGATTTTCAAGCCACTCCATGATAGGCTTAATATCAGGGTCCTGGAGCTGCAATCTTCTCAGGGCATCAGCAGAGTATCCCTCCATCCAGTTACAGGTGCATGGCGGATCACCTGTTGCCAGTGTTGAAGATATAGTATGTATGGTCAGGTCTTCAAAACCAATGCACTTTATTGCAAGGGGAATGACATCATCAACATCTTCAGCAAACCGAGACCATTGGCTGTGAGCTCTTGTGCAGTAGTTGCAACCTCCACAAGGTAGTGAATCTGGGGTGGAACCGGCATTGTAACAGTCACAAGGTGGGATGTTATCTGGGATACGCGACAGTCCATCCGCGTTAAGGTGCTTACGACCTTCCCGGTGAATAATCTCCATGTCATATTGGGCCAGCTCCTCCATCCAACGAGCTAGCTGACCTTCAATGTGCTTGAAGCGCATCAGCCAAACTAAACTGTTGTGGTCAGTACGGAGGATGAAGCGACGTCCAAGTAAATAATGTCTGAAGTGTCGACAAAACTTGACCACAGCCAACAGCTCTTTTCTGGTTGTGCAGTATCGGCGCTGAGGTTTCAAGAGAACATGACTGGCAAAGCAAATAACCTTCTCAGTCCCGTCCTGGATTTGGGAAAGCTCCGCACCAATTGCTGCATCAGAGGCATCAGTGTCCAACATGAATGTTCCATCTGATGAAGGGTAAGCCAAACAGGGGGCATTGGTAAGTACCTCTTTTACCCTATCAAAGGCTGTCTGATGGGTATCCAACCAGATAAATGGACCCTTCTGGTGAACCAGCTCATACAGGCAAGTGATCATGCCTGAAAACCCTTGAATGTGATCCCTGTGATAATTCACATAACCCAAAAAGGACAAAAGCTTTTCCCTATCAGAGGGAACCGGCCAATCCTTGACTACTTGAACTTTGCTTGGTGCCACAGAGACTCCGGAACCATTGACTAGCTTACCCAGAAATTCAACCTCCGTTTGAAAGAGCAAACATTTAGATGGCTTGAGCTTAAGTTTGTATAAGCGGAATCGCTTAAAGACATCTTCTAAGCTCTGTAGACCTTGCTGAAAACTCTTGCCAAGAACAATGATATCATCGAGGTAAACTAAGACCTCAGTCCAAGTAAGCCCTCGGAGGACAAGCTGCATGGCCCTTTGGAAGGTTGCAGGGGCATTACATAGCCCAAAACCCATACGCGTGTGCTCAAAGAGGCCATAGCGTGTTACGAAGGCCGTCTTTTTCCTATCTGCTTCTTCTAGCTCGATTTGGTAGTACCCAGAGGCCATATCTAGTGTGGAAAAATAAACTGTCCCATGCAGCGTGTCGAGACAGTCTTCGATATTTGGCAATGGGAACACGTCCTTCACAGTTCGTTCATTTACAGCCCTGTAGTCAATGCACCATCTCACTGAGCCATCTCGTTTCCGGACCAGTACCGGCGCAGAGGACCAATCTGATGTAGATGGTTGGATCACTCCGGCATCAAGCATCTTGGCAAGGTGTTGTTCCTCTTGACCTTGAAATCCAAGAGGGGTTCTTCTAATCTTGTGTTTGACAGGGGGAGCATTGCCAGTATTAATGGTGTGTTTCACAGAGGACATACAACCCAGATCAAGGTCATGTTTTGCAAAAACATCAGGAAATTTTAGCAGAACGTGACCAAGTTGTGCACACTCTGCTGGATGAAGGCCACGACAGGATCTGTCAAACATATCTAACATATGGGGTGGTAAACGTGCACGGATCTCTTGGAGTTCCTCCTGTACATTGTGACTGAGTGGGTCCTCTTGGACATGTACCTCTTTGCATAGGATGCTTGAGGTGTCCTGTACAGATTCGGTGAAGTCAGTTTCATCAATCTCCTCTGCATTTCCAATGTGATGGTGTCGCTTTAGGCAAATATATTTGTGTGTGTCATTAAGAACCCGGACATGGGCTTCTCTGCCTTTGGCGATGGCAGCCGACACCAATAATCCTTTGTTATGTGGGGTAGCTTCTACCACAAAATCATTGTCTAAGGGACGTTCAAGGGAAACCTTTGCTATCTCGCCATGGAGTTTGGCGGAATCACGGTTCTTTTGCTGACAAAGACTCTGCTTACTTGCAAATTGCCTGAACCTATATTCCTTTTCAGGGAAGCCGAAATAACCTCCCCTCCAACGGTGACAGTGCTGTTGCGTAAGTCAACAAGGCACCTCTGTGCAACAAGAAAATCAAGGCCTAGTATAACCTGGTCTACCATTGGAG
>JAVTVY010045651.1:0-20009 GCA_036873755.1 Hanleya hanleyi | reverse complement strand
CTTAGCCTTCTCATACTGGAAATATGATGGCAGCCACAGATAAATGGAAAAATTTGACCCAATGACCCAGAAAAGATGGATCAACCTCACAAATTTGGTAGGCTGCTGCTTTAAATCCATTTACATATGTGAAGTAAGTTTGGTGCTCCTAAGCAGTCATTCTTGAGATACGGTGTTAACTATAAATTCGTGATAAATTGACACAGTTTGACGTTGTGACCTGGGAAAATAGGGGTCATTCAATCTCACCGATTTTCAATAGGCTTCTGCTCTCTGACCATATAGCGGTAACGAAAAATCAGAAAGATGGACGGACAGACGTACATGATAACAGCAATACCCGGATTAATAATCTATAGTATATGGTGAATCTCAGTACCGGTTACCAAACCTTGCAAGTCGATTAGGCCGTGCAGTATTGTCCAGAAAATTAAAGATGCATTATAAATTATGCCCTGGCGCGAGAGGATACCGACATGACCAAAAGATAATTAAGGAATGGCATGGGCATTGCCAGAGTGTCTTGAGAAGAGGTTGTTTCCCAATGCTAGCTTACTGGAGGGCTCACTCAGTTGTGTGCTGTTGAATATAGGAGTCATTCACACCCCCACCCGTACCAACAATGCCAATTAAACTTACATGTACAATACAATACAGGTATGGTATCTTCATCAATACTGAATGTTTTATTCTGTATTAGCTGAACACATGTTGAAGATACAAGAATTAATGAAAGTTCGTGTGAAACACGGGCGAAGAGCATTTCCCCAGATAATTTTGTAACACATAATTTGGTACTCACAGGGCTTTAGATCTCCCCAATTTGGGCACAACCCCTATTAGTGGTGGCAATTTTTTTTAGGATGGGACAGAGGATGGGGCACTCTGAGAAGGGATTTCTTCACCAATGGCCAAAACCCAGTGTGAGGCAACACCAACTTTATTTTGCGTTTCATGGGCCCGACCGACATTAAAAAAAAAATAATAAAAAAATGTCAAATTGCCACTTTTATATTCCCTATGAAAATTTGAACATAAAGACTTTTACCCCCTTCTTATTCCTGATTGTATGAATTAGGCTGCTGTATTCTATCTGAAACAATGCCAGCAAATAACGAGAGATCCTGAAGGATCTTGGCGCCCACCATTGTCCGATAATTGTAAGCTGATGACTAGAAGATCTTTTTGTCCATTGTTACTAAGAACAAACGATTGATTTGTAATTTTGTTTACAGAATTTCGAATCTAAGCGAAAAAGATTAAAAAAAGGGACACTGAAAAACACCAAGATATAATCTAAGTTTCAGGAGTTTCAAGATTTCTAGAAACTGTACTAATGTCGGTTGTTATAATACAAGAGAAATTAGTCTGAAAGTGAATGTACATGTACGGAGGATCCTTCGCCTTCGCTTTGTAGTATTTTTTTTATTTATTTTTTTGCACGTATCATCATTGGGTACTGGAAGCGAAGACCAATCTCTTTGACACTTTGGCATGAGCTATGGAACATTCTTAAGATTTTATAATTAGGAACGAATGCTAATTCTGTTCTGTTTACTGGGCTAGTTTGAGATACCTCTTTTAAGATACCATGCTCGAAAATAGTAAGATGGTACAATACTTAATAATGAAGGGATCCGGTCCGCGCAGTAATGTTGAAACTTCGAAAGTGCTTGAATCCTGATTATCTCCCTTGGATCGAAACATGCAGTAGTCTACAGTTCTCGAGTTGTGACATTGAGTTACAAGAGTGATGTCCCTTCATGTAGCCGACCCACCGGCAGACGAAAGCAGTTCACTTGCTACTGCATGGACTAAAGAAAACTGATTTAAAATTTGAAGAAATACATTTTAATTCCGAATTATTTGAACTCCTTGATATGGAAGGTGAAGGTATGGATATTCTCTATAGTCAATATATAGAATATGCCCCACTGTTTGATCCGCCGAATCTTGTGATGCAATGTCACAAGTCGAGAATACCGTATTAATTTGAAGCGTACCTTGGATTTTCGAATCGGACCAAAAAGGTATCTTGCACTACTAGGCCCCATGTGGGACCTGTGTACCAAATTTCAGAAAGATCCATGAAATATTTCCTGAGAATTCACGATAACAATGTTTCAAGGGGAAATTCAAAATGGCCGCCTTGTGGCCATATTGGATTTTCGATTCGGACCGAAAAAGGTATCTTGCACAACTAGACCATAAGGGGAAACTGTGTACCAAATTTGAGAAAGATCCATGCAGTACTTCCTGAGAAATCACGATAACAATGTTTCATGGGGAAATCCAAGATGGCTGCCTTGTGGCCATATTGAATTTTTGATTCGGACCGAAAAAGGTTTCTTGCACAACTAGACCCTAAGGGGAACCTGTGTACCAAATTTGAGAAAGATCCATGCAGTACTTCCTGAGAAATGACGATAACAAACTTTCATGGGGAAATCCAAGATGGCTGTCTGGTGGCCATATGGGATTTTCGAATCAAACCAGAAAAGGTATCTTTCACAACTGGACCCCAAGGGGAACCTGTGCACCAAATTTGAGAAAGATCCATGCAGTACTTCCTGAGAAATGACGATAACAATGTTTCATGGAGAAATCCAAGATGGCTGCATGGTGGCCATATTGGATTTTCGAATTGAACCAGAAAAGATATCTTGCACAACTAGCCCCCAAGGGGAACCTGTGTACCAAATTTGAGAAAGATCCATGCAGTAGTTCCTGAGAAATCGCAATAACAAGGTTTCATGGGGAAATCCAAGATGGCTGCCTGGTGGCCATATTGGACTTTCGAATCGAAGCAGAAAAGGTATCTTGCACAACTAGACCCCAGGGGGAACCTGTGTACCAAACTTGAGAAAGATTCATGCAGTAGTTCCTGAGAAATCGCGATAACAAGGTTTTATGGGGAAATCCAAGATGGCTGCCTGGTGGCCATATTGGATTTTCGGATCGGACCAAAAAAGGTATCTTGCACAACTAGACCCCAAGGGGAACCTGTGTACCAAATTTGAGAAAGATCCATAAAGGAGTTCCTGAGAAAACGCGATAACAAGAATTGTTTACGGACGGACGGACGGACGGACGGACGACGGACGGACGGACGGACGACGGACCGCGGACGAAAAGCGATTTAAAAATGCCAAACAACAAAAAATAAATACCGTTCACTATAATTTTTCACTGTAAGTCAGAGAATTGTTGTTGTTGTTGTTGTAAAATGTTGCTAATACTACTTAGGCAATAATGACATTCAATGTAAATCAGGAACCTTCACTGACTGTGATCTATCACTCTGTCATGGTACCCATATTTCGACAGTGATGCAGTATGTCAGAGATAGGAAATGGAGGGTGTTTCAACAGCTCAGCCTATACAGAATAATTTAACCCTACCAAACTTTCTCCGCTATCTCCGGAACGACGAGAAATGGAGTGCTGAATCTCCCGAACTTTATAGTTCATCATATTGGGGTCATTTTGAGCCCATTTGCATAACCCCTTGAGTAGAGGATCATGGGTAAATTCAAGATGGCGGCCACGTGGTGTACCAGAAAAGTGATGATTTTGTCAGATTTCTTCAAAATTTCTGCTTTTCCGCGATGAAAAGTGGGCAAAACTATTTTATTTGACATCACATTAATATTTACTAATTTATCATGCAGTTTTTGCGGAGAAATTGCATAAATAAAAAATTCGGAAAATCCGACCGAAAAATCGACCAAAAAATGCTGTTTTTGAAAATGACGTCACTGTGACGTCATCAAAGCGGCCATCTTGGACTTTTTTACATTTTCTGGTAGAGCTTGACCGAAGGGTATAGTGTTGTAAGTTTCAGCTCCCTAGCTCAAGGGATAAACAAAATAATTAGCGGGGGGGGGGCCATTTCGGCCCCTTCCCAGGCCTGGACAGGTCCTAAAAAGCCCAGGCCAGATAGGGTTAAGTTACTGTTGAATTACAACACATATGAAGGAAGTGGAAAGAGGTGCCGACATACTGGCAGAGCCACATGACTTCTCAGCATAGTCTACCGGTTAACCTATTCTAAAGCACATACCAAGAATCTAACGATTCGTGGTATGTGTTGTATCTCAGGTACGCTTTTATTGTACCTGTGCATGTGGCAACTTGGATGATATGACCACACGGCCCCTAGCACCGGCATAAGCGGTATTAGATACAAATCTAGAGCTATAATGGAAATGCTCTGACAACTCATACACTGGGGATTGGGGAGCTGTATCGTCGTCAGATGAAAATGACGACATTTAACATAAAAGACTAGTCTGTAAGACCCGATGTCGACCCAGCATCAACTTTCCACATATGCCAACATATACCAAAGACCAAAAGGTCTGTACAGGGGGCGGGGCTGTTGAGGCTGTTGGAACACATATATGCAAAATTCGCTAGATTGTTCTGAAAGACAACCACAGCCACAACAAATAGATTTGGAGTGTATATTGGCAGTTAACATGTGATTTAACATACCGTTTTTGACCTTGAGAAAATAGGTCGATGTCAGTCATATTCATTGATTTCAGGTCCATCATCAGTTGCATATGTGGTATCAATTTAGAATGCCTAGCTATATTTCATGTTATATCATAATATAAAGTATATAACCTTGAGAAAATAGGTTCAGTCAACTGGGATAGGCTTGTAGTCCGTCACCAATTGCACAAGTATGATGAATTTGGAGAGCCCATCTTCACTCCTTTCTAATAATAAATTTGACCTCGATAAAACAGGTGAAGGTCAGTCAATTTCATTAATTAGGCTTCTGATCCATCACCAGCTGCATATGTGGTATGACAAGAAAGATGGGCAGGCAGAGAGACAGACAGACAGACAAACAGATAACATGGAAAATTCAGTTCATTTTGGGGCATCGTTACATATCTTCAAAGTCTAAATATTCTGTCAAAATGCACCAAAACACACCATTTTACTTCTATTATAGAGAAGAAAAGCAACTCCGAGTAGCCGGGATCACAATTTTATTCTGTATATTTCGCTATTAGTTCCAGCATCTTAACCCTACCTGGCCTGGGGGGGCCATTATGGCCCCCCCCTACCAAACTTTCTGCACTATCTCCGGAACGGCAAAAAATGTAGAGCTGAAACTCCGTGACTTTATCGTTTGTCTTATTGGGGTCATTTTGAGTCTATTTTCATAACCCCCGAGCAGAGGATCATGGGTAAATTCAAGATGGCGGCCACGTGGTGTACCAGAAAAGGGATGTTTTTGTCATATTTCTTCAAAATTTCGGAAAATCTGACCGAAAAATCGACCAAAAAATGCCGTTTTTCAAAATGGCGTCACTGTGACGTCATGAAAGCGGCCATCTTGGATTTTTAAAATTTTCTGGTAGAGCTTGACCCAAGGGTATAGTGTAATAAGTTCCAGTCCCCTAGTTGAAGGGGTAAGAAAAATAATTAGGGGGGGCCATTTCGGCTCCCCCAGGCCTGGACAGGTCCCAAAAAGCCCAGGCCAGATAGGGTTAAGCATTGAACAAAGTTACAAACAGCTTCATATGCACAGTATATATACAAGGCATAATGTGACCTTAGCCAATACGCATTTATGAATATGTACGGTAATTCCCCTAATAATTCAATCACAGGAAGTTCACTTTACAACTCTGTTATTCAAACACAGAGAAAAAGTAACATAATTGTTAAATGTTACACGATGACCTGTCAGCGATCTACAAATGGTGTGATTCAGGTGTTACAATACACACTCCACAATTGGAGCTGTTTGTAACTTTGTTCACTGCTGAAGATGCTATAACTAACAGTGAAATATACAGAATGAAAGTGTCATCCCTACTTGGAGTTGCTTTTCTTCTCTATTATTGGAAAATCATCAGTGGCTCCAATGGATTACTTCAATTAGATATACATGTAAAAATTTCCCAGGTGGGATGTGCCATATAGCAGGTATGTATTAGTTTCACTTCAAAAATCTTTCTACTTTTTCAGTTCAAGAAATAATTATCAACATTTGTAATTATGCCGTCAAAATGCGACAGTATGTGCAATTTCACATCTCGAGTTTCAAATAAATTCTTGGGACCTTCACATAAAACAAAAAAAAATGAGCATTAAATGAGTGATAATTTGTGATTTTATTCATTGAAAACTGGCCAGAATGCATCCCCAGACATCTGGAAGCCCAAGCCTTCACAGCCACTAGAGACTAAAGAAATAGACTTGGGAACAGGATCAAATTATTATATCAGTAATGGAGAGAGAAATAGCACTAATACTGGCAATGAAGAGTTTACTTTGTTGACACAAGGGGTGTACTAGTCCACTTATGTAAATTGCATTATGCAATAAGTCAACCATTACAGGTTTTATTACCAGAATAGTCAACATACAGGCCTCAATATGAGGCCTGAAAGGTAAAGCAGAATATCAGTGTTACAGTATGTCTATTTGATCAAAATGGCTTGACTTCAAGCTCACTTGAATCCTTAAATTCTTCATACTGAACATACTCTGACTGCATTTTAGTTATGTGTGTAAGCAGGGGTTGATGCAGCCTAGACTAAGATATATTTAGCTGACTTTACCCTGTGCCACATGATTATGCCAGCGCTAACAGCACCAATGTCCTTTCAATCCATTTTAAAACCATACTGTTAATAAAATTAGTAATTGAAAAAAAAAGAATGTATAATGAGATATAAATCAACCATTATGTTGATGGGCTGCAAAATCCGTATGAGAGGTGGTCCTTCAATTTCAATCAAAAAACCCCAAAACTTTTAGTCCTTTGTCTGTCTGACAATAATAAACTTCATAAACAGATGAAATGCCAATAAATTGTGCTAAAAACATTTACTGTCTATAGTGCCATCCAATGATGAACAATCTCACAAACCTACTTGATGAAGCAAAATCCTCAGATGTGGCCTGGGGAATGTAGATATTGGACTCCAGTCATGAGAATTTCATATATTTAAAAAAATGGCCATTTGGCTCACAAGAGATGTAAGTTATAACACTGGGAATGCTACGATCATGTTCAGCAAAATAGAATTACTTTTTCCTGATTAAGAAGCAAATTTCCATTTTTGTGAAAACAAAATCTTATTTTGAAATGCAAAAATGACTCTCCATGATTCGCCAACACCACACAAATCTTGTCAGTTCTTTGCCTATCTTGCAAGATCATTATACCCAAATTACATGGAAATCAAACACGTTGTTCAGAAGATATGATGTTACACATGTTTACCTGCATTCATGTCTATAGCGCCACCTAGTGACGACCAAATGTCACGAAAAACAAGCGGGTGAGATCTAAAGCCCTAGGGAGATGGCACATAAGAGTTCAATGGAAAAAACTTTAATCATGATAATGGTTATAGAGGTTTTGTCGTCGAGTCAGATAAATGCGAATTTTCATTTAAATGGCAATTTGGTTCACACCGAAAGGGAATTATCATGTCGGCAATCCTATATTTATGCTTGGCAACCTAGAATAGAACAGTTTTTAAATATTTCTTCAAGCGAATTGGTGAATTTTCATTTCACGAAAAACTTTTTTTTTTGAGACGCAAAAACGTGCCTTTATAATTATGCCAGCTACACCAAAACCTTTTCAGCACATTGACTATCCTTCGAGACCATTGTAATAAAATTTCAAAGAAATCAGACAAGCCGTTCAGACGAAATCGTCAGAGAAAAGTTTACATATGCTCTGACTACAACGCCACCTAGTGGTGAGCAGCGGGTATCGAAACACAACCAGACAAATTTCCCAGGTCTAAGGAGATAGCACACCAAGTATGACCCGAAAATATTTAACAGTTTCAGAGATATTCACGTTTAAAGTCGCGGCGGCGGCGGCGGCGGATCCGGCGGAGCCGTTTCTCATGAAAACATAAGAGCATCCACTTTGTGAAAATGCTCTAATTCTTAGATACAGTAATTGAATGTGTTGAAGTAAATGCCTTTGATATTTTCGATGATCTTTCAGTGCTTTGGATTTGGAAAATATAAGAGCTAGAATTAACTCAACTAAACAACATTTGGAAGAGTACATTCTGGGGCAAGAAGACTGATTTCATATTATGCAAATGAATGCATAACTGCCATCAATAAGAAGAGCTGTTTTTTTACTCTTCTGAATTTAACTTAGGGGAGTGATTGGGAGTGATCAGTCTCGCTCTTCTTGAATCCTGCGCAATGACTTTTTTCTTCAAATTGATGACATAACTCGCTTACACCAGGGTGTTATAATTCTGTAAATAACAGAGACCCGCATCAGAAACATATCTCCATGGTGACATTCAGTGTCTAATAGACACGGTGACCATATCAGGTCCTCGTCTCAGACATCCCTGGAATAAGGCAGGGCACTCATTTTATGCTATTTGTAATGTCAGTATGATAATCAGTAAACATCCAAGTTCAAGAAATTCCCAACCACAGTCAACAGGTCAGAAGTTGCCATCTGTTAATGTCCTTTCACAAAGAACAATGGTGTGGTCACTTGCTCTGAAAATATACAAACAAACAAAATTTAAGGTTTATTGTTAGAATGTAATTGGAACATGAATCGGTCAGCTTCAATAATATTTGGGTCATTGTCATCACTCGAATTTCAATATGGGTATTGTTTGGAACCATGCTCACACCCTGCATACCAAACGGCTGCCCCAACTTCCGCCGGAGGGTGAACTTCCGCCGGAGGGAAGGCGTGAAAAGTGATAGGACAACTTGTTGGTTTTTACGTTGATATGTCAGAACCATACCCTATCAATGATATCAAATTGTCTCAATCGTTACGTTTATTTAACTAGCTGACGTGTTTTGAGAACGGGATAATTCTAAATAGACAATTATATTCATTAGAAGCCGAATCTAGAAACCTTTCTTAGAAAAACTACATCAAATATGCATTTTATCTATTTAATCAAGAATATACCTACGATCGTTATGTAAAACGAGGTTGCCTTTTAATGGCAAGATGATATTTATATGTGAAAAGGAAGAATTTCGATGATTTTAAGACGCATGAATATGACCTGTGTGGAAGTCGTGATACAACATACGGCGGAGTGAGATCTGACTACCGCCGGAGTCAATAATAATATGATACAGTTACCGCCGGAGTACCACTGTCTCTTTTTGACCGAGGTAAATGAATGTACTGTCCTCACTCAATATTGAATCCATCTAACAAATGAAAAAGATACTATTTTAAAGCGAAATCACTGAGTTAAACACACCATTTATGGTCTGAGATCTGACTCTGGCTTGAACCACAATCTTTAGGCCCAATAAAAGGACGTTCCTCACCCTAAGAAATCATCGTCAGAATTTCACCAAATTTTGCACGGATGTACCTTGGAAATATACAAATTCATTTCGCAAAATTATTACTAAGTCATCGAACCCACTTTCAAGCTCATGACGCCACCTACATGTATGGGGCGTTTTTGTCTAATTTGTAAAAAAAATGATGAAATTTAAATTGTACGATTTTGCTCCAAAACTTGTCACACACCAACGAATATCAATGGCCGTTGCTCATGTTCACGTGGTCTTTGTCTTTCAGACTGGACCATTTCCATCTGAATTCAATGATAATTTGCCCATGGAATTGTCGAACTGTTATAGCCTATAGCTAATTATTCCCATCCAATAATGGGGTCACCGAACTCGTTTGACTTCTAACGTCGTTCGACGCAGATTTCCTCTAAAAGTGGCCGGAAATCATTTGACGTTGCTATGGCGTGACGGTGTGCTGTTAGCAGCGTGATCAGAGGGAGACTACCTAATGCAACGTCGTTGTGCGCATCAGCAAAGGTGAGGAACGTCTTTAAACTAAATCCACGGAGTAAAACACACAACTCCTCGTCATTTATGGTCTGATGTCTAAATCTCGCTTGAATCACAATCACAATAGTTGGGCCTTATCATCGCCTGGATCAGTTCTAAACATAAGGCCTACCAAAGAAAGCCAGTCATAAATCAATGAGACTTAACTCGCACACGCTTTACGCTGACCATATGTTGACCTCAGGCCGCTGCTCAGCATATTAACTTTCGTCCAATCAGACACAACCGTAGGTGTTCAACCGACCGTGACTCCGCCAAAAAGGCTGAATTTCGCTCTCTTTCTAAAGTGTTTTGACGTAATTTCTCATATTGTTTTCACAAATATAATTACATGGATTTTCAGGTAAACCTTTATCTTTCTGGTGAGGGGTAAATAAATGTTTCATTGGTAATGCAGGAGGGTGAAATCAATCGTCTTTTGTAGACCTATGCTGTCGGTCAAGGCATTCTCCCATTCGTTTAACACGGAGAAGGGATTCACACTACTACTTCGTTTAAATCGAATTTAGATCCGCCAAATAAAATCATAAATTACATTAATTTATACCATAGGGAAGGTGATATATTGTAGAATCTTTGTAGAGGTAAATACGTTTGGGGGAACCTATATTTATTCGGATATAGCAGTTTATAATCGGACCTCCCATCTCCAACAATGTTAAATTTGGACCGGCTGGAGAGCCGTACGTGAGACGGGATGTCAGTGCGTGTGCACACCACACCCGCATCTGGGTTTCTTGCACATGCCGTGGTGAGTACTAGCTACGATATTTACCATTTCAGATTTATTTTCAGTCATTATGTTATTATAATCTCGTCACATTGTTCGCATCACTGCTTTGATCTTCATCATAGTGTAACGCTAACCTAGTGAGTTGCCACCTATCTTTATTACCTATTTTTTCCATAAATCGTGTAGTTTAAACAACTCAATAAACCCAGAAATTGTTATCTATTATGGTACTTCTTGTTCAGAAACGCTTAATGGTGCTCTAAATAAATGCTCTCAAAAGTGTTTGAGGGTTATCCGATACCTAGACTGTATCTGACGGACGCACATTCGCAACATTCTCACGGCGTCAGATTGTATACCTCATACTGTCAGAAATATCGCTGTTTCACCGACAGTTTAGGGAGTTACAAACTCTATTCGCCATACAGACCGGAAAATTACAATGCTGACGAGAACACCTAGGCCAATACACGAGTTGGCACGATGGAGCGTAAATGTCGAGGATAAAATTAATGATTATCATGGCTATGTCTGCATGGTTAACATATAGTAAAGTGGCCTGATCGTGTACATAGACAAACGCAATTAAAGATTAGATCCTCCGGCGGTAATCATATCTTCGAGACATGCTCCTCCGGCGGTATTTGTACCATATACGAACATGAATGAGCTAGAAAAACTAACATTGACCGAAGTAGATTGAACTATTTGAAACTACAAGCTATCAACCTGCTGTTAAGGAACTACTCTTCATATATCTATAACTTATTTGGCGGTTGATACACAAATAGATGATTTTAAAAGCATCTAATCACTGTTATGTTGCAATATAGCTCTTAATGTCAGATAAAATGAATTGCTATTAAAAAATAATACAAGAACGAGTTGAAAAATTCACACGAATTGCTAACACGTCCCCTTGAGAACATTTTCTCATTAAATTTTCGAGTAGTAAATACGTAAAAACTACACAAAAAAGAAAAATCTGAACTTACTTAGTTTCTCAAATTTGTAATTTCCCTCCGGCGGAAGTTCACCCTCCGGCAGAAGTTGGAGCAGCCGTTTGGTATGCAGGGTGTGATGCTGACATGAATTTAGTGAGACATGTTGGTAATGAGAAATTAATGATGGGTGAACCAACCTTGTTGCCAACCTTACAAAATCGCACCATGTCACTGGCATTTGATAGGCCCCTGATTGGGAGCTCAGGTGAACCATGTGGTGATGTAAATTTGTTCATCGTGAGCATAGTCTGATAATTGTACATGTACTTGAAATATGGTAAAAGAAGAAATTATGATTAGTGAACATACTAATTGGAGACAATTTTGTCAGATTGAGAAATATTCAATATGAATGCATAAAGAAAGAAATTCAATTTCAATGGACACAGGCTGGCTTCTACATGTAATTCATTACCAGATGTATGACTTAATGTATGCTATTCATTCCAACTACAATGGTCCCGTGTAAACTGGAATAAGAACAGCCTTCAATCCATCTCCAGTATCAGGTGATAATTTAATCCGCCTTTACCCAAAGCAATCCCTATGCTATATTAAGGATGTCCCGCCTCTGGTAAATCAAAGTAATTTTGAATAATGTACATGTATGTTGTTGCATTCATAATTGTGTAATATGAGGAAAAACAAAGAAAAAAATATAGGTTGGTGTGCATTTCTTAGCCGTAGGCAACAGTAAGTTAGACTGACCGATGCTCCATTTGATAACCCAGAAAACATAGGGAATAGCCCAGTAGTTTTGAAGCATATTCATGAAAAATTCATATAATTAGTATTTAACTTTTTCTTATATTCTAACTGTTTGCAGATAATCACAATGTCTATCAAAATTTATCAAATTGGATGGATGTTGCTGTGCAAAATTTTCAGCTAGAAGGCTTTTAAAGGCAATCCCTGTCGCTTAACCTACGAAAGGGAGATAACCCAATAGGAAAAACAGGCAAAATGGCCGCCAAAGCCAAAAATCACCAGCAAACATCCTTAATATGTGGAAAATAAAAAATAATACTTCCCATATTACAGCATAGTGAGAAATAAGATTTCCCTATGCACAGATTGCTGCCAGGAGCTGCTCACATGTGCCAAGTCTGTTCACTGTTATTATGTTAATGAATGAAAGGCTGAATGTCAACTGCCACAAGAGCTTACTCCATACATTTTACATGTACTTACATTGTACCAGGACCAATTTTGAGGTTTTTTCCCCAGCCATTGGGATCTCAGAATCTTCAATTGATTTCTGGCTTAACCACCTGGAAAAATAAAAGCGAAATGATCATTTAGTCCTGCTGTACTATAGGCGAATCTTGGATTTTCAGGATAAAGAATAAGGAAATGCCCACTTGCCATCAAACCCACCCAACATTACTGGGGGGAGGGGTCAATCGATCTACATGTACACATGTAGCTGTGCTAATTGAATCGCATAAGTGGGTTGCATCCAAAAACACTGAAAACATAAATGTATGTAAATTGAAAACTGGAGAAGTAATATCTTAACTCTCTAAATGGAATCAAGGTTAATGGCAACAGACACATGCCTGTCCTCTAAATCAAGTTTGGAACTCACAGAACTGTAAATCAAGGGTATGTTTTACTAGTGTTTTGGCAGGCAGCATGTGTATTTCTCTTTTCACTTGATCAGAGGTCATTTCCAGGATGACGTCAGTCCACGACACTTCAGATGGCACTATATGTTGTTCATTTGACGGACATCATCCCGGAAATGACCTCTGATCAAGTGGAAAGGAAAGGAAATATACATGCCCAGCTGCTTGTCAAAACATTAATTAGCCAAACACATATCCATGTTTTACTGGTCTGAGTATTCCAAACTTGATTTAGAGGACAGGTGAGTGTCTGTTGCCATGAACCTTATTCCAAACAGAAAAGTTATATCCATATATCGAAATAAGCAGGTGTCGGGGTGTGTGAGGGTCGAATTTCGAGACATATTTTCGTCTGTTTGGGACTTCTCCTCAGCACGATTATCAGGTCCCATAGGCCTGCATGGATTAACACTATGTTGACTTTATTTAGGTCACCATATGAGCTTCGGTTCATTCTCATGATCTCTCCCCTATTTAAGCGGGATGGGTTATTTAACTATTGATAACAGGTGTAAATATGATAATATGAATCAAACGTTCCTACTATTCCAAGAAAGGACCAATACATAATTTATGATAGTTTTGGCGACAAAGTTCACATATGTTTTTCATAACATCTTCAACATGTCACAAGTTCTGCATTGGGTGACAACTATCACACTTGGAAACGATAATGCATCATTGTGCTAAATAAAATAGGAGGTGAGGCTTAAATGAGCTCTATTAGACTCAACATAAATGCCAGCCCACCAGAAGCTACATGTATTTTGTCCGTTCACAGACGACCACATCAGGCTCAAAGCAAATTTTGACTATAAAAATTGTGGATCAATTTGGACTCGACACTGGATCATTTATCCATTGATAATATTGCATTTGGACTATATCAATGGCGGATCACTACTAACAAAACAGGGTGATCTCCCCTGACTTGCTTGGAAGTGGGCATGGATCACCACTGTTTGACTCACCTTGAATGTACCAGGCTAACATAGTTCAAACAATATTTGGAATAAAAGTTACATTGTAATATGTCTGGAGCACTGCCTCAATACTGGACCATAGACAAAATCCAATGATCATAGCAGAACATCACATCAATTCACCCTAAAGATCTGAATGGTAAATGTGGTCCACATATGTCTCACCACTGGATCACAAGATCAGTGTAGAATAATACAATAAAGAGTCTGCTCAGGGGTTGAAATAATGTTTCTCTACTTGTCTTTGACAAGCCAAAAAAAAAAAAATAAAAAAAAATCACTTGTCACCTGAGACAAAAAAAATTGTTAGGAAATATTTCAACCCCTGCTTCTCACAACGTAACATGTAGCCTACAATTATAGGTGCAGATATTAACGATACTACAGTAACACAAGTACCTGACACTTTATTGTAATATTCTTGCAACAGTAATGATGGGGTTGTCCGAACGTTGAGTGAAACACATTTTATAAGCAATTTATTAGAAGTTAGAAAATGACAGGTAAAAAAAAAAAATCACTTGTGATCTGAGACAAAAAACTTAAGGAAATATTTCAACGCCTGAGAGTCTGCTATGATGAATGAACAACTCGCACAATCTTTATACACCAGACCTGGAGCTTGAACATGTTAAGCTTGAATAGTGATGTACCTAGTATAATTTTGTTTTATATGTATATCTCATGATACTCTACAAGTACATGTATAACTTGAAAATTATTATAGACTTTCTACTTTAATTTCTGCAATTACAGTTTGGTTTGAACTTCACAGGAGTCATTGGCTGGATTCTTCAGGTGTTTGGAGAACTAGCTCTGAAACAAAAGCTTGCCTGAACAAACGGGCATACAGGCAAAGGGATTTTTATACACCCTCTCTAATGGCGGGAGGGGGCACAAAGGAGTCTTAACCCTTTCTCCGATCATTCCCTGTTGAAATTTGTACACCTAGCCGATATGAAGCCATCTTCACCAGCCAAGTCATCTACATCGCAAAGCTCTCTACAGCAGTCCATATTCAAAATAAATAAAGAAAGAAAAAGGGTGACATTGTGCAGTTCATATTTAGACTCCAGCATGTCAATTTTATATTTAATCGAAAAGCAGTGTCAAACTCATGTATAAAAGATCTAAGTGTAAGAGAATAGGTATTTCAATTTACATGAAAATTATGCTCATAATCCTATTTCATGAATTTAAGATACTGAAAGAATAAGACAGCTTTCCAAGTTTCTCATGGCTTTAGATTACCCCCTTGATACAACGTTAAACATTATATCCCAAATTAGGATGTGCTCAAATTGGAGAGAGAGCGAGAGAGAGAGAGAAAAAAAAATCAAATTATTATTATTTCTAAAAAATACTTTTCTTCCATTGAGAATCAATTTTCAGTTACATGTATTCTCATGGAAATTCCTTATCACTAAGTGTGATATTTTATTTAAAGCCTGTTATTTGGCAGAATTCAGGGAATTTGAATATTTGCACTAATTTGGGTGCATTTCCCTGCCTAAATTGAAAGCAATTTTACTGTGCCGAATAGAGGGTGTGCCCAAATTAGGGTGATCTAAAGCCCTGGTTTTATCTAATTTTAATTTAATGTCCCATTTTGCAGAAAGCCTGAATATGACCATGCATGGATCCACTAAGGAGCCAGGAAAAAAATCTGTGTTAATGGGCAATTTCCACTATTATCCAAGTTAGTCCCTGGACAATGCTGTCTGACCGCAAATCTCAATGGCAGCTGATGTTGTACCAACACCTGGCTGGCTGCGGTTCGTCATTTCAATATCTTTCCTATAAATGTCTTTAGGACAGAATATATTTTTAATCGATGACATGGTAAATTTGCGTCCAGAGGTTGCGAGGGTATCATAAATGTAAGCTTGATCCATATTATCATTATTTACACCAGTTAAAAATAATTGAAAAACCCAGTCCACGTTATTTATAAACATACAGGAAAGATCATGACAACAACCCAAAGCTCATAGTGGCCCACGTGCTGAGACACAGACACATGGGCAAGACAACATTGCCCAAGGATTAATGCGTGAAGCTGCCATTTGAATTACTAACATATTTTGATCCAACTGAAGTCTGCAAAACATCAGATAACCCAGTGAGCCAAGCAGGTTTTTAATTGTCCTCCGCCACGAAGTGGTGGGAGGACTTGGAAATTCTAGCCGTCCGTCCGTCCTTCCGTCCATTCTTCCGTCCGTCATTCCGTCGAGGCGTCCGTCCCACATCTTGTGAACGCGATATCTTGAGAACAATTCGACCAATCGACTTCAAACTTGAGAAGGTGCTTCACATCAGTTAGACGGCCATTGGTATTGATTTTCGCTGAGGTACGTCATCCAAGATGACATTCCCCCAAACTACAAACACATCACAAAACCAACATCCAATATTTGATCCATCTCTACATCACCACTATACTCGACCACATTCAATGCATTCACACACAGCACCGCCATACCATACCCTTATCCCACAGCCTACACCTCCACAGTTCTGTATCCCGCCATTATGGGTTAGAAACAACACAACATACCCACACACCCTGAGAACCTCCTATGGTCACGTTCCTCCATATATACGCGTTCCCCCACCTGCCAATACAGCCTACTCGGAGCCTCGGACAACATCTGTTAGCCAAAGAAGTCGACCGTCCACAGAAGAACCATCTACACGATCTGCCGATCCCTCCCTACCCAGCCAGAACACCACCCCTATGATCATACCTGCATCAAACCCTGCAAAAGACCATTCCTCCACTGGTACTACCGACCACCGACATGTCTCAGCCAGCCAGCCATCATCAAAACAAAATCAGCCAGAACCAACTCCCAACCAGTCTTTTTTGTCCCAGGCCTGCCTCCAAAACCAACCAACTTAACCATGGAATCTCCAGTGACCAAACCAACACCAAATGGCTTCATACGGATTACAACTTTCAACTGTAAAAATATCGAGACTAATACAGAAGCTGTCCAGAGTCTACTGAAAAGCTCAGACCTAGTTTGTATTCAAGAACACTGGCTATTTAATTACCAATTGCGTGATCTAAACAAGTTCAATCCCAACTTTGACTGCGAAGGAAAAGCTGTGGACGACGATGATCCAATATCACCATTTCAAAAACCTAGAGGCTACGGAGGTGTAGCCATCTTCTGGACAAAAACCTTGGCTCATGCACTTCAACCAATTCCAGATGGAGGCAACCGGCTTCAGGGTATTGTACTCTTAATATCGCCAATTCCACTCCTGGTCGTCTCAATCTATATGCCTTCACGAAATGGAACTGTTGCAGATAATGACTACCAAGATGTCATCGATCAACTTCATGAAATTGTTACCAAATACAGACCCACACATCATGTTATTCTCGCTGGAGACCTGAACTGCGATCTGACGCTTACAAATACCGACAGAAGAAGAACCATGCTACGCACGTTCATGGATTCTATCAACTTAGTCGGACTTACTGAGGGACCAACTTTCGAACACCCAAATGGGAGAGACTTCTCAACTATAGACTACATCCTTACCACCAGGGGAGACCCTATCTTGGACAAGGCCTATAAACCGAGTCTTCACAACAACAGCTCTGATCATCACCCTTTGTCGGCAAAACTTATGGTAATACCACCAAGTCCTACCCATTCCAAATCTGATCATCCGACACTACCGATCACGAAGAAAATACAGTGGGAAAAAGTTGACCAACTACTATACCAGGAGCAATTGCGGATTTGCCTAAGTACACCGATACTCCCACCAACTTCCCTCTGTGGCCTACATCTTGTATATGCTCAAATATGAGATACCGTAACCGTGACTGCCTCACAATCGTCGTCACAGTCCCGAAAACAACATCATCCACGAAGGAAATCCCTATGGAATGAAGAAATATCCGAGGCCATCTCAAGCAGCAAAATAGCCCATCACGAATGGAAGAAAACTGGCTCCTCTCGAGACCCATCCCATCCGGCTGTTCAAGCTCGAAGGGAAACCAAACTTGCTGTCCGATCCGCACAAAGGAAAGCTTCTGCCATTAACTGTGACCAGTATCTCCAGTCCATTATGGAAGCACAATCAAATGACAGAAACCTGTTCTATCGACTCATAAGGTCCCAACGTAAAGTACAATCTACCCAGCTAGGGAAACTCTATGTTGGAGAAGACGAATATCTAGGACCGAACATTACACAAGGATGGCATGATCACTTCAGCTGTCTCGCAAAAGAAAAAGAACATCCCAAACACAGTACCTCACTCAAGAAAGAGATGGAGTTTGACGAAATAGTTATCCACGACCTCTGCTCTGTATATGAAACTGAAACACCGCCCATAACAGCTGAGGAATTGTACATGGCCATATCCAAACTCAACTCTGGAAAGGCACCAGATGTACATGGCATGACTGCAGAACACTTAAAGTATGCCGGCCAATACATCCAAGACTCTCTACTTCTACTACTGAATTCAATACTGCGCTTGAGGAAAATCCCGGACACAATGAAATTAGGGCAATTAGCCCTAATTTACAAGAACAAGGGCGACAAACTACAATCTGTCAATTACCGGGGCATTACTGTCCCACCAGTCGTCACCAAAGTTCTAGAGAACATTGTTCGTCAAAGGTTACAGAATATCCTGGCCAACAATCAGCATCCCCTCCAGTTCGGCTTCACTACTGCCGTCTCACCACTCTACAGTGCACTAATCCTCCAAGAAGCAGTCCTGGAACACGGAACCAAATCCCATCCATCCTATGTGGCATTGTTAGATGCAAAAGCTGCATTCGATGTCGTTCACCACCCATCTCTGTTCAGGAAAATGTACTCGGCTGGAGTAGAAGGCTCTCTCTGGCTCCTGATTACAGACATCCATAACCATGCCGAGACACAAGTAAAGTGGCAGGGAGAATTATCTAATCCAATATCAATCGAGCAGGGTGTACGTCAGGGTGGTGTCCTCTCCACAGACCTCTACAAAATGTACATAAATGATCTTCTGAGTCGACTCTTAGCCAGTAACCTGGGAATGCGCATAGGAACAACACCCTGTGGGGCTCCTACCTGTGGAGATGATGTTGCGCTTGCCGCTACCTGTGATACAAACCTACAGTCGATGCTCCAAATATCTGCCGACTACAGTCAAGATAACTTTTACGAACTCCAACCAACCAAGAGTGTCATCCTCACCGATACTAGGAAAAACCAAATAGGTGAACTGAACATGGAACTTAACGATGAGAAACTTCCTCTGCCTGAATCGGCAATGCATTTAGGTCTACGACAAGATGGAACCATCATTAACCCGAAACTCACAATTGAAGAAAACACGAAGAAGGCGCGTAGAGCAATCTACTCTCTTATGGAAGCCAATCTCCATGGGAAGAATGGCCAAAATCCTGTCGGCGCTATCCATCATCTAGAAACCTACACAGTACCTATCCTGCTACACGGAATGGAGACGCTGCTACTAACTCAATCTGATGTCGAGAAACTAGAACTCTTTTTTCGAAAGACACTGAAAGAACTCTTATCTCTACCTGTCAGAGTGGCCGAACCAGCTCCATATGTCCTTCTGGGCGTACTTCCTATCGAACCACGTATCCACATGCGCATCCTAAATATGCTTCTGGGTATCCTCAGGAACCAAGACTCCGTACTGTGTAAAGTTGCGATTCGCCAAGTGTTCATGAAAGGCTTTGTTAAGAAAAGCTGGTTTGTTCAATCGCGGAAAATCCTGGCACAGTACAGCCTCCCATCTATCCATGA
>JAVTVY010045650.1:0-20143 GCA_036873755.1 Hanleya hanleyi | reverse complement strand
TAACGTTGAACTGAAAGGTAAACGTTGAACCAGTTTCTGGTTCAACGTTGAACCATGGAAAACCCTGAACCAAAATTTGGTGTTACCTATAACCAATTACTGGTTCAACGTATAACCAGATTCAGGTTCAATGTTTTTCTCAGAAATAGGTTCAACGTACAACCACATCAAGGTTAAACGTACAACCACATCACGGTTTAACGTTCATCCAGATGCAGATTTAAATGAAATCTGCACCGGATTGTTGTGGTGCAAATTGTACATGTATTTGCAGATTTAGTTAAATTCTAAATTCTTGCAAATACATCGGAACCATATGAGCAACCAAGTTACATCCCGGTGTTATTTCTTGCAGTCATCAGTGAAAAGTATATCAACCTGTAAGAAAGTGAAGGATATTTCAGAACATACATCAACAAATACACACTAATTGAAATAAAATTCATATATTTAAATCATATTCGGATATAATCTAATAACAGATCTGATTTCTAACAGTACGAATACCTAGCTTCATCTATATACAAGAGTTCATGTGGAATCGATATCTTTGCATATTTGTATCCCAAATCTGATGCCAGGGGTCGCTGCTTGGGGTGCGGCTATGAGTCGCTGGATGACGAATAAGGAACTGTGAACCGCAGTCTAACTTTATGAATGCTCTAAATAAACACTAGACTATTTGCAATCAAATGAACAACTAGAGATATGAAAAGCTAAAATGTAAGCATTGAATTCTACCAATTCATGAATCACAGAAACCACAAGTAACAGGGGTTACAATAATGGGGAAGGGAGTCTGGGGAGGTTTAGTAACATCCAAGATGGTACCACCTACAATAAGTTTGATGCCTCCTTTTCAACTGATGTTAGACTCATAACACTCCTCATCTAAGGAATGAAAACTTCAAGATGCAAAAATGATTATCATGATTATTATTAACTTTTTTTTAGCTTACTGCTGTATGATGAAATATTACTGTATACATAGGGCATAATTGTCTGTTAATATCACTGATCTGAAATATTTGAGTGAGCAAGTTAATTGCATTTTATCACAGTTTAGTTTTGGGACCTACATACATAGTTTATGTGTGTCCAACCTTCCTACACATAGTATAGGTGATCGGACTTCACACAGCGACCTATGTATTCTGAGTACATGTTACATCACTGATTTGAGTGAGCTAGTTAATTGCATTTTATCACAGATTAGTTATGAGACCTACATACATAGTTTATGTGTGTCCAACCTTCCTACACATAGTATAGGTGATCGGACTTCACACAGCGACCTATGTATTCTGAGTACATGTTATATCACTGATTTGAGTGAGCTAGTTAATTGCGTTTTATCACAGATTAGTTATGGGACCTACATACATAGTTTATGTGTGTCCAACCTTCCTACACATAGTATAGGTGATCGGACTTCACACAGCGACCTATGTATTCTGAGTACATGTAATATCACTGACTTGAGTGAGCTAGTTAATCGCATTTTATCACAAATTAGTTATGGGACCTACATACATAGTTTATGTGTGTCCAACCTTCCTACACATAGTATAGGTGATCGGACTTCACACAGCGATCTATGTATTCTGAGTACATGTTATATCACTGATTTGAGTGAGCTAGTTAATTGCATTTTATCACAGATTAGTTATGGGACCTACATACATAGTTTATGTGTGTCCAACCTTCCTACACAGTATAGGTGATCGGACTTCACACAGCGACCTATGTATTCTGAGTACATGTAATATCACTGACTTGAGTGAGCTAGTTAATTGCATTTTATCACAAATTAGTTATGGGACCTACATACATAGTTTATGTGTGTCCAACCTTCCTACACATAGTATAGGTGATCGGACTTCACACAGCGACCTATGTATTCTGAGTACATGTTATGTCACTGATTTGAGTGAGCTAGTTAATTGCATTTTATCACAGATTAGTTATGGGACCTACATACATAGTTTATGTGTGCCCAACCTTCCTACACATAGTATAGGTGATCGGACTTCACACAGCGACCTATGTATTCTGAGTACATGTAATATCAATGATTTGAGTGAGCTAGCTAATTGCATTTTATCACATATTAGTTGGGACCTATATACATAGTTTATGTGTGCCCAACCTTCCTACACAGAGTATAGGTGATCGGACTTCACACAGCGACATATGTATTCCGAGTACATGTATTTAACATCACTGATCTGGGATAATTGAGAGAATTATTTAATTGCATTTTATCGCAGTTTAGTAATGGGACATACATACATAGTTTATGTGTGTCCAACCTATCACTGATCAGGGATATTTGAGAGAGCCAGTTAATTGCACATTATCACAGTTTAGTTATAGGACCTACATACATAGTTTATGTGTGTCCAACCTTCTTTAATACACAGAGTATTCAGAGTACATGTATTGCAATATCATCAGGAACATTTGAGTGAGCTGGCTAATTGCATTTTATCAAAGTTTAGTTATGGGACCTAAATACACAGTTGAAGTGTGTAAGACCTTCCTACAAAGAGTATAAGTGGTCAGAATTCACACAGTGACTTATGTACCCGAGTCAAATTATATTACACAATGTATTAATGATCTGGGACATACAGAGTCATAATATGGTAAATAAAAATTTATATCCACCTTCCTGTACAGAGTACATGTAAAGGTGGTCAGACTTCACACATTGACTTTTGTATCTGAAGTCAATTATTCGTCATATATCGATGATTTGTGATATATCGAGTGTTGCATTGTTTTCTTGTATTCAACATCGCAGTTAATTCATAGTAAACAACACCCTTGTCTTCTCATCTACATGTAGCTGCAGAGTGTTATGTTGGACCATCTGCTTCAACAGATGAGAGGGCTACAGGTATATGCACATTGTTCATCATTCTATCACAGTAATGAGACTTTGTTTGCATACGATGGTGTCACTTTTCTATCACCAGTAGTATGCCGGCCATTGTGGTTGATTTTTTTGTAAGGGTGTTCAGGAATGGTGAAGATTCAACACAGTTCCGTTTTGTTCCTCTTCTATATGTAATATGGTACCACAGCTTTAGCCTGAATATTTGTTGTATCACATTTCATCTTTTCTGTCACATCCAATGATACCGGTAGCCATTATCTTGTGATGCAGGCATGTCAGAGACCAATTATTTCACATAGTCCAAGTTATGAAATAATGCACACACTTCCACCATCATCCGAAACCCTGTAATGTATTATACGAAACCCTGTAATGTAATGATCCGCACTGTGACATGTCTCTGATCTTTCTTGCAAGCAGTTGGTCCTATTAAACAAATAAAGAATTGTGCAATATAATTTGTCCTCACTATCCTGTCAATATAAGCTTACATTTGTAAGTACCATTCTATAAAATCTGAACTCATCAACTGTACATAATTGAGCCATCTGCAGATGAAGCCTTGATGACCCCCCCCCCCCCCCCCCCCCCCCCCCACTCATCAACAGAGTGGCAAAATTATTCATTCTTGTTGCTGGTTTTAGTATGGTCTATGAGCATCATATATCTGATTATTAGCATTGAAAATGACAGATTATTCCTTACATCTTCAATCGCGATAAAATCCATTACAAGATGATGATGTTCACTCTGTGGGAGCCATATACACTGTCGCCTCCTTCATCTTCCTCCAGCAGTCAGACTCAAACAAATGGCTTCTTTCTGACCTTCTCCCTGTTACACTTTCTGTAGGAGAAAATATTAAATGGAGTAAGGTCTAATATAACTAATTTATTCATAAAGGTTGGGGGAATATCCCGATTTTCATGACAAGCACTCATTCACTCGGCCCCTCGCAACCCCTGGCAATTTCTCATGCCACCACCCTGCCTTGGGAATATCTCGTGAAATCAATCCCACATGGTCTTGCCACATAAAAATAGTATATATTTTCACCACCTCCCCCCCTCCTCCCCCACACACACACTTTACCACCATGCCCCCTTATCTGGATTGGAAAAAAAAATCATAATTACTAACATGGATATTATAGTATACTAATTTGGTAGCTACCACCCTATGTTGCATGTTTGTAAATCTCATCCATTTGCCTCTTGACCCCCCCCCACCCCTAACTGGATGTGTGTGTAGTGGGCATGGTGGGGGGGGGGTTATGTAGTGGGCATGCTGGGGGTGGGGGGATTATGGGGTAATACATGGTACAGCTATGATGTATCATTTATCAAGTCTTATCAATGACTTCTCAAATTTCCTTTGATTGTGTCCTTGTAATGTATTCACTTACTACTTGTCATCCATCATGGTGTATTTCAGAAACATCAAAATGACTTCTTCATCGATCAGGCACTAGGGCAGCTGGACTTCTCACACTTCTCACTTGATCTCTGGATAAACAGTTACACAATGTTGACATGACATTACCCCATTGGACACAAAATGTTGCCAACATTTAATATAGTCTTACGACATTATGTAACTATTATAAATTCATTGGACTGATTAGAATTTCAGGCAAAATTGAGGGGTGACTGAATGTTAATAGATGTTTTGAATTATTATAAGATTATAACATGCATAGGAATATGTCCAGTGAACAATACTATATAATGTCTTAATGTATTTTTTTTTTTTTTTGGAATAGGAGATACATATTAGTTTGCAAGGACCTTAGAGTTTAACAATCCACAAAGCGTATTGCAAGTATTTTTGTGGACAATGCGGCTGATAATTACTGGTATCCATATGTATATAGCTGTTGACCTATGCAGATATAGTGACAGTTTAATTAATTCTTTTTTTGGAAATACATAGGAAATTATATAGCCTGTAAGGGCCTTAGATTGCACTCATCCACAACTGGTATGGAAAAACGACATGCTAAATGTAATAAGTGATTGGAAATTGCAAAATACCGCCAAGTGGTAACAGTAAATTATATCAATGACATATTAAAACAGACAACAGACAGCAAAATTCTTTCACGCAATGAATAAATGGACGGAGAATGAACAATGAAGCATAGCCCAGTTTTCGACACAGCTTCGATTTCAAAACATAAAGAGAAAGCAACGGGGACGAGATTTCTGTGCGTAACGTATTCAGTGTTGAAGCGCAGTTCAAACAATTGTTTGTCCATATTACTTACCAGAAAACAGATGTAACGGGACGAGTAATGTTCATTGTTAAGCTGCCAACAACACCACACGTTCTCCTCCTCACACTGCAATCCAGCAGGTGGCGCTTCATAAAACGAAGGACGATAACCGATGGCCAGCTGAACCATAGTCCAGTTGAACGTTGAACCAAAAAGTGGTTCTTTTGACGACCACCGCGGGAAAAACAATAACGAGGGCGGGAAATACGTTGAACCGAAAAACAGTTGAACGTATACTCGGTCGGGAATAATTTTGACCCACACAACAGTATTACGTCTTTCATTTTTGATAACTTCTATGATTGTTTCTGACTGTTGATAGGCTATTTTATAAGCGAAAATAGTAATATGCCATCAAAATAAGTGCATAACAGCGAAGTTTTCCAAATCGACACGCGTTATTAACGACTTGGACATTCAGTTTTAAGCATAACCACATGGTTTATTTGGAAAAGTCTGCAGAATTTAACTTAATATTAATAAGAAAATTACTCCCTGTTCTCAGACATTCATATCCCATTGTTTCGGTCATGTTGGTGTCGTTTTACCATGCACGGAGTTTCATGTGGTTGAACGTATAACCAGTTATAGGTTGAACGTAAAACCAATAATAGGTTCAAACGTTTACGCCCAAGCTAGTATCATGTGGTTATACGTAGAACCAGTTATAGGTTGAAAGAAGAACCAATAACAGGTTCAACGTTTACCTCCATGCAAGTATCAATATATGCTTGAATTCGAACTGAAAACGTTCAACCAGATTCCAGGTAAACGTTTACTGTCATTAAAAATTGGTTCAACGTTGAACTGATAACAGGTTGAACATTTACTCCCTGAAATTGGCCGTTTTTACAGTGAATCGTGTTACGCGTGTACAAGTAAACATGACAAGAAATAGCTGAAAATAATAATATAATTCATGGCATTCATATTTTCATGATACTATAATATACTGAGTTAAAAATATGTATTTAGGTTTTCTTTCTATGCGTTTGCAATGGAAAGTTAAGAAAACCTATTCTGTCGGGAATGTGGTGAAAAATTCATGTGAATTCGGCACCATGTTTTCCCATTAATATTTCAAGGAAACTGCCGAAGAAACAGAAATGATATTTTATTTCATGATCCTATAATACTGGACAAGAAATTTATGCATTTAGATTTTTATTTTACGGAAGCCTTTTCAAGTAAAGTTGTCAATACCAAGTGTCGGTGTCGGGAAAAATTCTTGGCGAATTGACACCATTTTTTTCGATAATTATTACAAGAAAACAGCTATAATTACAGCGAAAATATTTACATTTTCATGATCCTATAATACTCGAGATGAAAAATAGGCAGTTAGATTTTTATTTCATGGATGCGTTTTCTGATAAATTACCGGTATTGAAACCTGGTGTCAGTATACCGCGTATAATTCGCGACGAATACAAGCTAACTTTTCTTGCATAAATTACAAGAAGAACGAAGAATATACATAAAGGTTTATATTTTCATGATCCTATAATGCTCGAAATGAAAACTATTTATTTACATTTCTATTTTTTTGATGCATTTTCAATGGTCGGTGTATGGCAAAAAAAAATTCCGTCGAATATACACCATGCATCTTTCACGGCAAACTTCTCGTAGTGAGGTGAAGGAAATGTGTAGCGAAAGATATATTTTTGAAACAGGTATATGCACAGGTTTAACAAGCTGAGCAGCTAGCAGGTCCTCCGCCAAGTACGCCTGTTTGAGAGCATACAGCATATACGCTTCCAATATCTCCTTAAATATAACTTGGAAAGTTGATATGTGTATGTGGAAAGAGACGTTCATCTGGAATTGTTGAGACAATTTGAGGAGGTTTGGGAAGCAGTAATGGGTAGTGTAACACTGTAAGTCTGTAGTTGTATATGGATTTGTGGATGGTGAGGTTTATAAATGGATGAGTGGAATAGATCAAGATATAGCGTTCACCACACAGATGGGTACAATATGGGTGAGTGAAATCCAAGATGGTCAATGGCAGCCATTTTGGATTACATACTACCTCAATGAAAATCAATACCAATCGCTGTCTAACTGATGTGAAGCACCGTATCGAGTTTGAAGTTGATTGATCAAATTGTTGTCGAGATATGACGTTAACAAGATGCGAGACGGATGGAATCCAATATCGTAAATGGCAGCCATCTTGGATTATGTACCTCAGTGAAAATCAATACCAATGGCCGTATAATTGATGTGAAGCACATTCTCAAGTTTGAAGTGGATTGGTCAAACTGTTCTCGAGATATCGCATTCACAAGATGTGGGATGGACAGAATCCAATATGGTCAATGGCAGCCATTTTGGATTATATACCTCAGTGAAAACCAAGACCAATGGCCGTATAACTGATGTGAAAAACCTTCTTAAGTTTGAAGTTGATTGGTTGATTTGTTTTTGAGATATCGTGTTAACAAGATGTGGAACGGAGTGAATCCAATATGGTCCATGGCAGCCATCTTGGATTACGTATCTCAGTGAAAATAAAAACCAATGGCCGTTTAACTGATGCGAAGCACATTCTCAAGTTTGAAGTGGATTGGTCAAACTGTTGTCGAGATATATCGTTCACAAGATGTGGGATGGACAGAATGCAATATGGTCAATGGCAGCCATGTTGGATTACGTACCTCAGTGAAAATGAATACCAATGGCCGTCTAACTGATGTGAAGAACCTTCCCAAGTTTGAAGTCGATTGGTTGAATTGTTCTCGAGATATCGCGTTCACAAGATCTGGGACGGATGGAATCCAATATGGTCAATGGCAGCCATGTTGGATTACGTACCTCAGTGAAAATAATTACCAATGGCCGTCTGACTGATGTGAAGAACCTTCCCAAGCTTGAAGTTGATTGGTGGAATTGTTCTTGAGATATCGCGTTCACAAGATGTGGGGCAAACAGAATCCAATATGGTCGATGGCGGCCATCTTGGATTACGTACTTCAGTGAAAATCAATACCAATGGCCGTGTAACTGATGTGAAGCACCTTCTCAAGTTTGAAGTAGATTGGTCGAATTGTTCTTGAGATATCGTGTTCACAAGATGTGGGACGGACAGAATCCAATATGGTCGATGGCGGCCATCTTGGATTACGTTCCTCAGTGAAAATAAATACCAATGGCCGTGTAACTGATGTGAAGCACCTTCTCAAGTTTGAAGTTGATTGGTCGAATTGTTCTCAAGATATGGCGTTCACAAGATGTGGGACGGACGGACGGACGGAAGGACGGACAGAAGGACGGACGGACGGACAGACGGAAGGACGGACGGAAGGAAGGACGGACGCTAGCATTTCCAAGTACTCCCACCACTTCGTGGCGGAGGACAAAAATAACTAAACAGAATAAAATATGAAAGAGAAACAGGCAGAGTTATCAAGTGTTGGTTACCATGCCCGGCGTATACCCCGTGATATTTTAGCGGAATGTAGGCCGTGCCCACAGCCCTGTTTGCCCAGATTTGAAGATTGCTATATAATGTGAATTCACTGAGAATTTCTGATGAAATATTTTTTATAAACAATGCATGATATACGTTTTTTGACCAATGTATGACATAAATAAATTTCCTACGATATACGACGCTAAATCACTGTCCCTTAATTCGAAGAGTTTTCTGCGACAAAGTCTGTGCCCACAACTCCGGAAGTTGGGCCCGATTGTAAACATTGGCAAGCTATGTATAAGGAACTGCTTTTCAATATTGTGTGTTTGATTGTTGTTGTTGTTGTTTACTATTTATGTACTTGTGGTGACACATTGTTTTTGTAATTATATTCTTCAATCTTTATTGTTGTGTGATATTCACGTTCAGCAAGGTTTGGGGAACATTTTGGTATATAATATTGACCACCAACTGTTGCCTATTTTATTTAGCAATGAGAGCACTTGTGATTCTATGAAAAAAAGTAGTTGAACATGCGTAACCCCCGTTCATGCGTTGGAATGTGGATGTGAGCTGATGTTTCTGGGTTAATGACGTGATCATGTTTGTGTGAATACGGCCCGAACTTGTTGGGGCACTTTTGTTACACAACCGTGTGATACCCATGACCATGATGATTCGTAAACAGGAGAGAAAGTACGTGGTGGCTATGTGGAATAGACAATGTGAACCTACGGCCAAAGGCACAACTCTGAAAACTGTCAAAACGTAGACCTGATACCAGTTGAGGAAAAAAATGATGAATTAGCGAGGCGCCCTCTACCGGCAAAAGTAAGAAACTGCGTGACCGGGATGTAGCTTGGCTATAAACAAATAAATTTTATGACACCTCACCCCACGAGCACCCCACACACCTGATAAGAGCAACTCCCTGCAGATATACTACTTTGGAGTAAAATATGTGCATTATTGCGCAGTACGCGGCTACGTCACATCCGGGTGTACTGGTGAATATAGGGCCTCCTCTTGAACGGTCCCCTGTTGAATGTTGGCTGGCAGCTGCCACTCCCGTAGGCTCCGCGCAGTTACGCTGGACAGTTGGACAGAACTCTTCTGTGAAAGAGATAAGAAACAATATCGCATCTCTCAAAATGGATTCAGAGGATGGGGTTGCAACTCAGGAAGTCACAGATTTCTCTCCATCGTTGGATGAAATCGTAGAAAAACTAGGGGATGACTATGCAGAGTCCATAAATATCGATGTGAAAAATGAGGTAATCTCATATTGGAGTAAAATATACTGCTCGTGCATCCATTTGCTAGTAGTGTAGATCTGTGAGCATTATAATTGGTTCAGTTTTCGTGTGTGACAATCTGTGAACATAGTGATAGACCTCCGAACCATCACACCACCAGCTGATAGAGTAGTTAGCAGGTGTGTTTTTAGTACCTAGAAAATCAACATTTACTTTAGTGATTCCCTCGGACCGGGGTACAAGCGAGAGCTGTGCACCCCGTTTGTTCACCTATCTTTTATATCTATGTGTATCTGTGTATATTTTATGACAATATGACACCGGTAGACGTATACATGTACGTTACATCATGTACATGTTGACAACAGCTAGCCAGCTGTGACACCCCATTTTCACAAGTCCAGGTAAATCTTAAATCCCCACAGAGGGTTTCCCTGGACATTTTTAGTGATTCGAATGAGTTCTTGAGTCGATGCCTCTGTTATACAATCTCGTACATTTCATATCCCCTGCTCGTACATTTCATCCCCCCGTGCTTGTTTTGAATTAGCATGTCGGTATCCCAAGCCTGCAGTTTTTGCTTTGACTTCCGATGTCAATTTCAGCTTTATAACATCAAAGCAGTATAGCACACGATGAAATTTAAACCTGTCACATGATCTCATACCTAGCAGCGGATTGGCCTAATCAGCTAGCTTAGCACTGATTGGGTTGATTTAGAGGAAACCCCTTGATCTATTTATATCCAGAACTCGTATGGGTAACCAACCAGGCCAGTGTATCGATCCAGATACACTGGCTCGCGAGGATGTGACACACTGGCATGACTGGGACTATCCAAGGCAAAATGGCTAAGAGTGTGAAGAGCTGCCCTTGGACCACAGAATCTCAATTCAGTAACTAATCATGAACTCGGTCCTACTGTGCCGAAACAAATTATCTGTCACATAAGACATGTGCATGAGTAAATCAATTTGTAAAAAAAACTTAAATTTTGCATGGTTGGTCAGTTCAAAATAACTAGCCAAGTTGACATGGCTTCGTTCATTCCTACGCTTAGCCATGAGTCCTCTCCATGAACTTACATGTACACTCCGGAAACACACAGCTCCATGGGTCGTTCGGCTCTATCCGGCAATAAAACAAGCCATCCCAACTCTCTGTCTATTGGTTTTATCGAGTTCGGCAAAGAGTTTGATTGCTGTGAAGAGCTCATCCGTCTGCAGTCTTCAAACATCAGCGGTCCTTGTCTTTACCGCCATTCATACGGGTCACGTGATCCGCATGATACGTTGCTGATCACGTGACACGTACGATTATGATGGAGGAGAAATTCAACCAGCCGTTGATGTTTGAAGATTGATTGCAGACAGATGAGCTCTTCATGGCAATCAAACTCTTTGCTCAACTCGATAAAACCAATAGACAGAGAGTTGGGATGGCTTGTTTATTGCCGGATAGAGCTGAATGACCAGACCCCTACCTTGGAAAAAAAGGGGCAGGGTGCTAGTCTGTTGAAAAGGGACACTTTTTGCGCGGACGAGGAATAAAGGGGCATGTCAGAGGCACTAGTAGTCGCGGCGGCGGTATCGGTATTTTCTAATATCACCATTCATTTCTGTCGATCACATGCATTGAAAGAATGGATTGAAAGGATGATACACAGGAAATCTGCTTAAAATTAGATCTGCAGTAAGCACTCCCTAGTTTACTTGTCAGTCATGTAAATCTGACTCCCCCCTCCCTTCCCCGTCCATCTCCATGTTCTGAGTCATGACCAATGGCCAATCACAGAGCTTCTCCTTGATTTATTAATGTATGTTTGAAAACGTCAATGTTAGGCCACAACTCTGGGGGGAAGACAGATTGACCTCTAGATTCATGAGAGAAATGTCTCCTGGAATTGATCAAAATATATAAATTCTATTATTAATGTTCAACGAAGGTCAATCATCATGGTTTCGAGAGAAGAAAATATTCATCTGTTGAAACAAGTTAAAATAGGAGTTTTGCATATACCATGCACCTGTCGCTCCTAGATGGGCCATACGAGTGACCTGGATCTGCATGGAAACCTGTGTCTCAGTCCAAGCCACAGGCAAGATGAGAAGTGTTTCTTTTTAGATCAGGTTTTAATCGGATTGGATACGGAAGAGTTTGGAATTCACAAGATGTCAACCGAGAAAAATATTTACTGATCATATCAAGAGAGAGAGAGAGAGAGAGAGAGAGAGAATTAAGGTTGATTTGCCATAGGCCTATCCCATATGTATATAATTTCTGAGCAATAACTTCTGAACTGAAATCTTTGAAAATAATGACAAATAGAACATCTTTATTACGGTAGTCCCAAAATGCTACTGAAAAGCAGCGAGTACCATACCTCAAAGTTCACAAATGGATTTAGATGTTTTTATCTTCAGATATTCATTATTTGTGCAAATCATTATACCAGTGAAGCCTGAATATAGATCATATGAATGTTCAGCTTGCTGTGATATAGGTAGCTATGATCTACTTCTTTCAAGATACTCATAATTTTCACTGGAATTTGCATGAAAATTTGTTGTTGTTGTTGTTACTGCTAAATGGGCTTTATACTATTCGGATGAAATGGGCTACGTAATATCGCCATATCTCAACAAGGCTTCAAATCAATTTGAAATTTCTGAAATAATGCGGCAGATAATAGATTTGAGATAATCGGTCCCATAAAATTAGACTGAGTCGACGTCTCCACGTGGCTGCGATCACCAACGAATCGACTGAAGGTAACCCAGAAACTCTGGCTGTGATAGGTAAATTTAGGGTAAGGGGGGAGAGGGAGGGTAAATTTGCAGATAAAATTTCATTAAAAGTTGACTGCGCCCATGCCGGTGTCGCAGAACAAACTGAGCAGAAACTGCACGGACGAGTTACAGGAAATGAAGATCACGTGACTGTCAGGTCGGTCATGCGCCATCTGGTGGCCGCCTGTCCAAATCCACATTAATCCGAACTCAATGTGGCACTTGAACAAGACTACGCCAATTCAGATTGGGCATGACTTTATTACAGACATATACATAATGTGACATTAACATAAAACATACATGTAAACACAAATAACATGTGCCCCCAATTTGCATTACATGGTGACAGATTACTATGACTTAGATTACTGCGACTTAGATTACGCACCTTAGATACCGCATTAGGATTACGCAACAAGATAAGTCTGACTAGGCTGGTAACCATGTTACCGTAGTGTGGTCTGGTAACCATGGTAACCGACAGGCAAAATAGTGTAAATATACATAAAACCTGTGTGGGAACACTGAATATGAACCATATGTGGAATAGGGCCACTATCCATACACTCCAAACCCAAACAGTGTGACCGTAGTTATGTTAAATTGTGAATGTAGTAAACTGGGAGAAGGACTAGCTGGGCTTAGGGATGGATTGGACGAATGTTTGAAGAGCACGTAACTTAGTGCTAAAAGGGACATCAATATACCTCAGATAGGCATCGCTTTGCCAGTCACCCATAAGTTTGATCCATTCCGATGGGACCCCACTTTGGAAAGCCCAGCCACAACCACCCCGCCTAAAAGAGTGCCCAGAATATAAGTTACTGTTATAACCGAGACGACATAGCAAGTCTTTTAGTTTCTTAACAAAAAAGGTGTGGGTGGCAGGGGCCAAGCGGCCCGAGACAAGAGCCACAAAAATAGGCCCATCTACAGGGATAGAAGGGAGTTTGCTAAACAATCTGTGGATAGCCGAGAGGGTGGTCGGATATAGCCGGAAGTGGAATTCTCTCTCTGAATTGAATAGTTTTACTCCATCTTATATAGATAACCCCCCATGTGTGGAACTCGACATCTCCCCGGGTCAACAATAATGATGGATTAAAAGCAGTAGCCTGGGCGGGCAATAAATTACCCTTCCTAAGGAAGGCAAAGAAGGCCACAAGGCAAATAGCCCAGAATGAACAATCATTAATGGAATCCATATCTAGGAGCTGGCTATGAATAATAAAATCTTGGAGGTGATAGGCAACTTCCTATGTAGTGTCCCCCTTAATGCGTCTAACCCCTTTCAATAGCATTTTAAGATGGTATTGTCCTAGTCAGGGGTTAATATAACCATGCTCTTTATGCAAATTACCTACAACATTCAAATATTGCAGAATAGAAGAGTAGAATAACGATCGGGCTAGAAAGGCGACATATCTGCATAGATCTTTCGGTGAAATTGGCACTGGATATACATGACATAGTACACAGAAATACAAATAGGCTCGCATTTGAGAGGACTGAGTTTTCTTAGTAGAGGTCGCATACGAGGCTGTCCGGAACAGGGAAATATCCAGATCCAAGGCTTGCGTCAGCTCATCTGCTGCAAAAGCAAGAGCGCCCAAGATGACAGGGACATATGATTGCAGGCTATATTACCAATATCAACTGGAATTTCCCCACTTAAAATTCTATTAAGATGATATTTTTCGTGCAGTCTAGAAATGCTATCTGCCACATGATTGAGTTTACCTCTAATATAATAGGCTTTCACATGAAAGTTGTATGTGGCAGACAACCAAAACAGTTCTCGCAGACATGACATGACGAATGTATTTTTACATGTCCCTTTGTTAATAATTGCTTTGGCTGTACAATTGTCAGTAAACACATGTACCCGTTTGTTGGCCCATAAATGGCCCCATTTATATGCTGCCATAACAATACTGAGTGTTTCTTTATAGTTTATGTGAAGGTCTGCAGCTGCAGGCCAGTCTAATTGCCAGTTCACATAACACCAGTCACTATCGAACACAACGCCCCCTGCAATAGGACAGGCATCAGTTTCAAGTGTAGTAATTGGGATATCTTCTAAAAAGAAAGTTTTGCCATCAAAGGCACAAAAACTATAGCAGTTAACGTTATACGCGATCCTGGTCAACAAGCGCTACATTCTGTACAGAACAATTGTTCATTACACTGTTCCTTGTGGCGAGTAGACCAGAAAAGCAAATTGAATCGTTATATAACACCACACCAATTGTAGTCACCATACGACTCGCATTCCCATAGATGGAACTATTTAACCGCATGCTTGTTGTGTGTTATTACACACGATGTCGTGAAGGTATTTTCCATGGTTAGTTATCTAGGCGACAATTCTATGATGTGCTTTTTATCGTCAAATTCATTGTATTGGATAAATTACAAGCGTCTGGTCCGTCATTCATAATTCAGCCGTCGTCCATTAAAGAATATCCGCGTCCATAATCCAAGGACCTATTCCATATTCCATATAACGGTATTAGCACCAAATTCCAAAAAGACAATCATAGTATATATAAACATAGGCTAGTTTCCTGCAAGAGAGAAGCATATCACTGCTTAACAAATTTTTAATTGCGACGGAGTGAATATTCGAAATCCCTTGTCATTCTAAGAGTAAAATGCTGATATCCAAAGTCCACGCTCGAGTAAGAACCGTACTAATCATAACATCCGGTTCATACTCCATGTAAGAATCACGAGACAATGCATACAATAGCCAAGTCTAGGGACAACAATGTGTCCAGAATTCAGCATTTTCAGCTGCACAAAGACTAAGACAATAGCTTCCTACATGAAGTATCTACCTGATATCTATGCATTTCCGTCAGTCATGGTGTCTGAATAGGTCTAAACTCTCGTGATCATATTTTTTAACATTTTTTTTTATCTTGCTTGTTTGAACTCAAATCTTTTCACATTTGCGCAGTATTTGAAGATAAGTTACTGGGTTGTGGGTTTTCACAGAAAATCATAATACAGTGGAACCCGCTTAATTAAAAACTGATAAATTGAGCATTCTGCTCAATCCAATTGGGCCCCATACCTAGATCTGTTGAACAATACAGTTTTCCTCGTAACAAGGTGTACACTTCATTGGTTTACACTGTAACAGATTTTCATTTTCGGGTAAATTTTGCAAATCACTCATCAATGTGTGGGTTCAGTTATAGTGAACTCCTATATACAGACAGGTTAAAGTTCATAATAGGCAACTTTGATTATACCCACGAAGTTGAGTAACGCTATTATTTTTGATAACGAGCAAACAGGTCGATATTATAAACAATAACGAAACACAACTTTGAATAACATGTATGTTACCTGTAACACCAAAATCTGCTACTGAAAATAATAACACCTATCTGAAACTGATTTTAGAAGTTACTAAAAGTGGTAACGAAAAACAAAATTCATCTATAGGAGTTATCTCCCGCAGCTGAAAGAACACTGACGTGTTTTGGGCCACCTTTCCGCTCCCAAACGAAGGATTTCGACGCTTGAAATAGGCTACCATGTCATTCAAGACATGTTGAACCATACGTAAAAATGAATTAAACACAGAAAATTGTGTTACTAAATTTGGTAACGTTATTGAATTTCGTACTTTACTCGACTGTTTATTGTATTTAGAATCAACAAGGAAATTGGCTCAATGGGATGACGTGGGTTTTTCCACAGCACGGTAACAAACATGTCAGTTGCATACACAGGATAGTACGAGAAGTATGTCTCAGATGTGATTGTTGTTCTCGTGACTTGTGCTGTGAAATTGACATTTTGTAGTTCTAAGACTTATTATTCTTGTGTATCTGACTGTCATGAATACGATATTAACGACATACAGCAATACGTACTAATTGACAACAACAACTTAGCAAGTACTAGCCAATTATCAACAAACTGGAGTTGTATGTCTCGTCCCAAGCCTGGATTTGTAACATCATATTTATCCATTTTACTTTTATCAGAATTTCTAAAAAGTGTTCGAATTCACCCAAATTGCCGACAATGTCCAATGGAGCCTCACAGTGTTATGCAGTATTGACATTGGGTATTTATTTGCTTTTGGAGATAAACATATGACCTGATGGCATTTAAGTCGAAATAACACATCCAGGAACATTGATTGTAAAGCAACAACAATGGTTGTCATGTCAGTAATATATAATATACACAGAATAGACAGATCGACCCGCTGGATGAGAGGTACTGTGTCACAGCAAATGCTGACAATTATAATGCATCCCTGTCACAGTACCAAACAAATACAAACAAATACAGGGTTTCGCCTGTGAATATCACTGGGTACCTGTGTATGCACTCACCTATTTTGAGCCGAAATTTGTCGCTGCTTTCGGCTGACATCGAAGTAAGCCACATGGCCAGCAATAACAGCAACCGCATTTTGCAGTCTGTTGCAGTCTGTGGAACTAAAATACAGCCAGCATAGCCAACTGGGAAAATCCAATAGGCTGCGGAACCGCCCTTGCCAGAAATATTCCTATATGCATTTCTTGTTTAGTCGCCATGCCCTAACGAGTTATATCGATGCTTCTCGACGATAATTGGAAACTCAACATCGATCGAGCAATCTTATAGAACATATGTTCATCCTGGTGTATATTAATAATTAATATGCATATGTACGGTTAATCCCGTCAGAGACTGGTCCGGCTTCAGTAACCGAGAATCGCCATTAAACAGAATTATAAATGAAAATGAAGCCAACAATCACCATGAGATTATCATTGATGCCACATTGGCTACATCGACTCTGAATATTACTGAGAGCCTAATTTGCGATGCAGAAAGGCACTTAACCACTGTTTACACGTTTGGTTACCTCAGGAAATGAGAGAAACTCTCACACATCCTCTTCTGTGTGTAGCTACAGATTAAGCCCGACATACGATAAGCGTGACAGAGCTGCATTGATTTTGAGAGCGACTTTTTGTTTTATCTGATGAAGGAATATTATGAGGATTATAGTCATTGATGCGGATTAGAGGAGATCACCTGTAAATGCGTTATCGCTGACGGCACCATTCAATAATCATTAATTATTCAATCCCTCTTGTTCCGCCAATGAGTTCGATTGGAAAGATAAGTATTTCAACGCCCATTTCTTTTCACTCGCAAAAAGTTCTAGAGATTCCGTTTGGTGTGAATAATCCCTGCTTAAGCGAACATGTGAAGGACATATACCCACATTCCCTGGATTTGAAGAAACCACTCACAGTCCAAATAATAGGACTCAAGATCTTTCGATTATTGTAGTCATATGGCCAAGACCCCAAATTTCACAAATAGTTTCCACTCGAGTTGGCAAATTCAAGTAAAGTATTAGAAGTGGTAGCTGTGCGTAGATGGTACCCAAATGTGACAGGGTAGCATGACACGGTTTCTTAATCCTACCCCTGTCATTGTCCCGAGCTCAAACTTGGGTGAAGAGGTATGATTCTCCGGATATATTAGTAATTTCTGTCACTGGATAGCTGAACTTTTTTACACTCTGCGTGCATATGTGGGTCGATCGACACAAGTTAACATAACTTCATATAATCAAGGTGACGTAATAACGTGGCGCCACATTTGAGTCGAATTTTGGGACTACATGTATGTTCCATTAGGTTCGGAGTATGATGGGGAGTGTTAAAAAAATTCGGAGAAATTAATTTCTCCTTAAAAATATCTATGTGAAATTTGGCAACACAATATTTCAGCAGCATATATGTATTCCAATGGGTACTAATTGTGCACCCCTGTTGACTGACCTGTATCTGTTCTCTTATGAATATGACTATATGCAGGGGCTTCCAAATTACAACACATATAAGGGAAGTGGGAAGAGGTGCCGACATACTGACTGTGTCACATGACTTCACAGAATAGTCTTTTGGTTAACCTATTCTAAAGCACATACCAAGAATCTAACGATTCGTGATATGTGTGGTATCTCAGTAACCCCGATCCGTTCAAATTAAAGCGTCTGGTCCGTCATTCATAATCAGCCGTCGTCCATTAGAGAATATCCGCGTCCATAATCCAAAGACCTATTCCATATTCCATATAACAGTATTAGCACCAAATTCAAAAAGACAATCATAGTATACATAAACATAGGCTTGTTTCCTGCAAGAGAGAAGCGGTCAACAGTTTTCAATGATGCCGGCAAGACATCATGATGTTCCCAAAAAATCAAATCCGTATCGCTGATCAGTATTCTTAATCCATAATATTCGTTGTAAAGTCGTCATTTAAAGAATGATGTATCTCAGTCACGCTTTGATTGTGGCTGTTCATATGGCGTACCATGAGGATCTTGAAGTACATGGAGTTCGCATACGGCCCCTAGCCCCGGGTTAAGCGGAATTAGACACAAGTTACGAAACGTAGCGCCGCCAAGATCTTTGCACGCTACGTTCGTATTTTGCTATCCAACGGCACATTATGTATCGCCAAATTTGAGAAACTTTGAGTGGAGGCGCTTGGTGGAATAGCCCTGTTTTATAAGTTTCTGCAACAATGTTTTGTGACGTTGATTAAAATCATCACATTTAACGTTCCTTCTCATTCACCAAACGCTATATAGACGATCTTCTCGCTGTGGATAATCGCTATATAAATGACGCAGTGAAGGATACATATCCACCTTCACTGGATTTGAAGGAAACTACAGATAGCCCTACAGGCACATCATATTTAGATGTAAATCTCTATAAAAATGAAGCGGGCATTCTCTCTCGTCAACTTTATGACAAAAGAGATGATTATAATTTTGACATCGTAAACTATCCTTTTCTGGATAGTAATATTCCAGTGGGGCCTGCAGATGGCGTATACGTATCTCGCCTAGTAGCATTTGCTAGATCCTGTGTTAAATGTGACGATTTTAATCAACGTCACAAAACATTGTTGCAGAAACTTATAAAACAGGGCTATTCCAACAAGCGCCTTCACTCGAAGTTTCTCAAATTTGGCGATACATATCGCATGCAGATAACAAAATACGAGCGTAGCGTGCAACATCTATGGCGTTATGTTTCGTAACTTGTGTCTAATTCCGCTTAACCGGGGGCTAGGGGCTGTATGAACCCATGGACTTCAAGATCCTCATGGTGTTCATATGAACAGACACAATCAAAGCGTGACTGAGATACATCATTCTCTACATGGCGACTTTACAAAGATTATTATGGATTAAGAATACTCATTAGCGATACGGATTTTATATTTTTGGAACATCATGATGTCTTGTCGGCATCATTGAAAACTGTTGACCGCTTCTCTCTTGCAGGAAACTAGCCTATGTTTATGTATACTATGTTTGTCTTTTTGAATTTGGTGCTAATACTGTTATCTGTAATATGGAATAGGTCTTTGGATTATGGATGCGGACATTCTTTAATGGACGACGGCTGAATTATGAATGACGGACTAGACGCTTGTAATTTCTAATTC
>JAVTVY010045649.1:0-19826 GCA_036873755.1 Hanleya hanleyi | reverse complement strand
TGTGTTAATACGTCCATCTTGCACTACGAGGAATCGATATGATCACAGATATTGAATTAGTGAAAAAACGAACTACGGACTCCGGAGTATGTACTGTTAATGAACACAAGAAAACATTTAAAAAACACCAAGACAGGGCGAAATCGCTTTGTGAGACTACAGCCCATGTTCATATATCCATCTTACACTGCGAGGAATCGATATGACCACAAGATATTGAATTAGTAAAAAAACGAACTACGGACTATGGACTGTTGGGACATTAAGACGCAACTTGTACATATTGAAAAAAAATCAGTTGCAGGTCGACCGCTAATGTCCAAATTTGCCCTAGGACAATAAGAGGCGGTTAATGTCCAAACTTAGGACATTAACACGCACTCGCTGCGTGTTAATGTCCAATTTGGACATTAACGGGCGTTTGGACATTAACAGTGTCTACACACCATTCAATAACGAAATAATCGGAAATATAAGTTCAAATTTTATTAACAATCATAACATAAACGTATAAGAAGTTTATTTTGTTGAAGACGTACCTTCATTGTGATGGAAATTGAGAAAATCAGCAAAGAATTTGCCGTTTTTTGGACCATTTTCAGCGCCATCGAAATCTCATTTTCCGCGGTAGAATGTAGGAGATATTGGCCTCATTTCTAAGGCCATTTTCCTCACTTTCGACCTATGATGAGTGATTTAACAACTAACAAAGAAATAACGAAGAATTTGATTGAATAGACATGTCCTTGTCCTGAATATTCGTTCGATAAAACAAGGTCGACTGAATTGGTTAATACCGCGAAGCTGATTAGTTGAGAATGAGGTCATCGTAGGAAAGTCTGCGAGACAATCGCAGCGATTGGCCGGCTGTCTGTCTGTACGTCGGTCTTCAGTGCCGAGTGAATTTATCGCATAGAAAATGCCTCAGTTGGAAACTTTAGCGAGCCGACTGTTGGATTCACAATGGAAATAAAGGGTTTCTCGGATTTATATGTCGGATTAAAACCCACAGAGATGATGTACTGGTATTTTAGCACGATCGTCCGCTTGAATTGCGCGAATCGTGATGAGATTTTTTATGAAAATTGTCATTTGGCTGGGACATAGACGCAAGGTAATGTTCATTGTTGCCGAAATCAAAGGTTTTTTTGTTTGTTTTATTTTCTAACAGGTAGAAACAAAAGGGCAGATATTTTGAAGGACAGATTAATTAAAGTATGGGCTTTCTGAAAATATATATATTTAGCGGGGTATCAATCAAGCTACATGCAAATATATTGCTTCAAAAGCACGGTCCATAAAAAAATCCTCCCGCATGCATTTATCTGAGCATACTAGGCTGACAAACGAGACTATCGGCAAGTAGCAAAGAAACTCGTTTATTTACAACACGCGACTTGTTCTGATCGCGTCATGCAGTTACGGCGTACGGTCGACGCGTTTCAGTCGAGATTATGCTTTTGTTTTTGCGCGATTTAGGCGAGTTTTCCGGCTGCGATTAATAAATTATAGTCGCGTTTATGAGCAAGTTATTTCTGCCTTGTACTGTACCTTCTAAAACCGACAGTGGAGCTTTTGCTTCTGCAGTGAATATCGATCTTTTACCTGGTAGTCTATAGGTTTTAGTTTTGGAACTAAATATAGCAGCACATGCCACTCTCTCACCATCTTTAGAATCATCTGTATAAATAACCTGATGCGATCCATATTTCTCTCTTAGTAGACCGAATTCTTGTGTATACAGAGCTGGCTCGTGTCTGCCTTTCGTATTAAAAAAAAAATACTTATGTAATATCTACTTCTGGTTTGATTAACTGGCATGGTGGACTTGGCAATAATGGAGGGTTTTTTGAAATAAAAATCAACGTACTTAGGATTGAAAACTCACAGTTATATACAGGATTTGAGTGATTTGAACACAATTATGTGATGTTTTGCAGTGATAGTTTAATTCTTCGAAGTTCCAAAGGAATTTCGTCTGCTACGACAGATAAGCTTTCATTATGAGATGTTCTGAACGCACCTAGACAAAGTCTTAGTCCTTGATGAAGAATAAGGATCTAGCTTTGCCAAGTTTGACTTGCTTGCACCGTTCCATAATATAGTTTACAACGAACAAGTGATCGATATGAATGGAGAAGCGTTTGCTGATCTCTTCCTCACTTATAGCTGGCAACTACTTTCAACAAATCAAGCGCCTTTGTGCACTTGGCTTTCAAGCAATTTATATGCGATTTGAACGTTAGTCGGTGGTCAAACAATATTCACGTACCTCTTTTACTACTTTGATTTCAGTTCCATTTTTACTGGGCAAGTAGCGCTGGGGTGCACATTTTGGGGTCTAGGTGGACCCCTGGTGGTCCGATTGGGTCGTGTGAGGTAACAGTGTGAAGCACTCGTTGGGGGAGGGGCGTCCAACGGGATAGGTGTGTGGTGGAACTGACGTCATTCTGCGCAGTAGAAAAAGGATATTGGACGTTTTAGGGCCGAGACGGACCATTTGTGGGCATACTGGGTTGTGGGAGGTGTCATTGTGAAGCTCTCGTGGAGGAGCGCCAGACTGGACTAATGTGTCGTCCACGCAGACAGGGAATGGTGGGGAAATGGGCACTGGAAGGGAAGTTTTGGGGTCGAGGTGGACCAATAGTGGTCCGATTGGCCCGTATGAGGTATCAGATTGAAGCATTCGTGGGGAAGCACTCAACTGCATGGGTTGCAGGATAGAGCTGACGTCATTCTGCACATGCGCAGTACAAACAATTTATTCGAATGGAAGTTTTGGGGGTCGCGATTGACCGATAGTGGACCGATTGGGCCATAAAAGGTGTCATCGTGAAGCTCTCGTGAGGAACCATCCGACTGGGCTAGTGTGTCGTCCCTTTGACCGTAATATAGAAAGCAGGCATTTTAGGGACCATCTGTGATCTTAATAGGCCGTGTAGGGTGTCAGCTTGAAGCTCTCGTGGTGTAGACCACGACTTGAGGGATGTTCACGTCATATTTGACGTCATCAGTACGAGTGGTAGCGAAAGCGGCCATTTTTGGGGTGTGAAGGAAGGTGTTTGGGGTAGAGATGGACCATCCGTGTTCCAAATGATCCGTGACCAACGCTCGTCGACGGTGGTGGTGGTGGTGGTGGTCATTTGCTTGCTCCATATCTTGCTCCACTCGTGGTCCATAACCAGGGCATCAAGGATATCTGTCATAGTCCAATAGAGGTGGGTGATAGCACACCTCCCCATCGAGTCGACTCTGTCGAGGGCCGCTTCTGTGAACTCCAGGATCTGGCGTCGCCCATCGTTATCGTCGCCATCTGCAAACATGGACCGAACCACTGCTCGGTAACCCGTGAGTGAATTAACCACGGTCACATGCTGTAAAATGCGAGTCGCATAGGGATGGGGCTCCGTCGTTGTTCTGCAACAGTAGGAATGGGGGTGTGGGTTCCAGAGGAACGTGCTTTATAGACAATGTCACACATGCGCAGGTCGGGAATTGTGAGAAAATGGCTCTTGGGTGAATTAACGCCCTAGCATAACACTTTAACGTCATGATGTAGATAGATGAGAGGACAACAACCACAACAACAACAACAAGGATGATAGGTAATCATTTTATTATCCTGGCACATCATACCCACGCTGGGGGAGCCGCGTTAGTATGTTTACAATTCTCGTAGGCGTCTCAGAAGCCGTCGTTTGAGAAAGTTCAATCTTCGGTCAGGGTCGCTCTTGGCCTTCGTCGAGCAGTCCAGGATACCGTTGAAGCAATGTTCTGAAACAGTTGTTTGCGCATTTTGATCTTATTTCCAGGGCCTTGGTGGTTGGTAACCCAATATTCTTTCCCAAATGAGGCTTGGTGTTTATGATGGACCTGTGCGTGGGGCCGCCTTTTCATTTCAAGCGACAGCAGGCTATACCGTTCTAGATGACCATGGCTGTTTTCCTGATGTTCGGGTGCATTTGAGTGTACGCATGGACGGGTTGAGAGCTCGCAGCTCTTGCGTTAAGACGGGCATGGGATACGCCTCACTCCCCGAGCTGCTCGGAGCTGTTGGAGTCTGAGCTTGAAGCTCTTGGAGCTCGGAAGTGACGTCAACGTACGCATGCGCACATACCTGTGGTGCACCCGCACCCTGGCGCAACCTATGCCCTACGGACATTGGGAAATATGTCATATCTATCAGCATTTTGAAAGCCATGGGTGATTGAGGTAACCAATAAATTCAACGCTTTATATTTCAAAGAGACGAGCATATTTTAAGAGTCAACGGCAGCCATCTTGAATAATTTTTCCTGTTTTTCTTGTTTGTATTTGCCAAATTGTTGTGTGACGTGTGTACTGATTAAATTTATCCCAAATGTATAGTCAAATATATCACAATCAGTGATCGAGATCATCCATGCGACAATTCAGCATGACATAATAACCGGGAAATGCCTCATGGTGGCCATCTTGGATATTTCAATTTCTCCAAGGATGCCAAGATGGCATCATCCGGTTTCGTGATCAGCGCATCGAAAAGATATAGAAACCATCAAAAACCATTAGGTGGACTGTATTTCCAGGTTTTTTGACCTGCTGCCGGATCCTGCTGCTGCCATCGAAAAGATATAGAAACCATCAAACAACATTAGATGGACTGTATTTCCAGGTTTTTCGACCTGTTGCCGGACTAAATGTGAGTACTGGGTCTTTGAGCTGAACATGTTTTCTGCAAAAGTGTATACAAGTTGTCTTCTTTCTTGAGAATTTGAAGCCCTTGTCTTGACACCAGTTCTGAATTCTATTTAGACAAAGCTGTAATGTTCTCTCAATATTGTGCATACTTTTTCCGCTACACGATATGTTGAAACCGTCTACAAAGATTGAACCATCAATTGTTTTATTCAAAACTGCAGCTAAGCTGTTGATCTTGATATTAAACAGAGTAGGCAAAACACTGCCATGTGGGACACCCTGATTCTGGTCGAAATGATCAGACATGGTTGTACCCAACCGAACTTGGAATTGTCTATCATTCAAAATTTGAGTGCACAGATACACGCGCATCGTTATTGTTTCTCACATACCAGAATATACTCTTACTAGATATATGCTATGTAACATGACGACCATGCAGGAATACTCAAAAATCAAGTTTCTAGATCGACCGTCTTCCTGGATTTAGTGAAAAAACTCAACAAATATTCAAACGACTATGAATGTGCGACCGTGAGAGGTACGGACTTCTAATGTATTGCGTTGTATTTCCAAGAAGGAGTTCTTATATGCAAGAATGGATATTTTGAGTCATCCAGGCGATAGTATTTACACGAACAAATGATCTGGTCAACTGGATAGTATATATTTGTGATCTTACGTTGCAGTGTTTACCGAAACACCTTCAACAGAGAATGAACATGAAAAGGGGGAAACCTCAGTGTTTATAACAAATCGAAAACAAAGAAATTTTTAACAGGTTGTAACACTAGTTCACAGTAAGACAATGAAATGACTTTACACGATGGAATACAGCTCACCGAAGGAAAACAGTGCTGAGCGATACCTGTATGTACATGTAACAACAGATCGTACACACACAAAATAATTGTGTTTGGATAAACGTTTGGGAAGTTGTTTAATGTTTATGCCCCATGTTTCGGCTAACTTAAATCTTAGTTCACCGTTACAACTCACTAAAGGAAGACAGTGGTGGGCGATACCTGTATGTAGCAACAGCTCAACTGGATAGTGTATATTTGTGATCTTACGTTACCTGCATGTAACAACAGCTCGTACACACACAAACTAATTGTGTTTAAATAAACATTTGGGGAGTTGTTTAATGTTTTTGCTCCATGTTTCAGATAATTTGAATCTTAGTCCACCGTTTCTGTTCAAAGTTGACCAGTCGACCAGATTACTTGTTCGTGTTAAAGTGATCGTAAACCTTCAAGTAAAGTTTCCATCAAACAAAAGACCATTGCAAACAATCTCGGAAAATATTTATTGTAATCTTTTACGATTTTATTACACAGAGTAAACTGCAAATAAAGCATGGTATTCTATGGTGGTCTGTTGCAATCATAGTGACGTCACACTGCCTTAATACATATATTTCAAACTGTGTATGAACTTTCCAATGCTTGATTCAAGCTTAAGGTGTGTATACTTTGAGTTTCAACACAGACTCGCTGTTCCAATGTGCATGTTTCACCAAAATCGGGAGATGGTAACTCACAACTGTCAAGTTAATTTGAATCTTGCATTTAATTTCCCGGATTTTGGTGAAACATGCACAATGAAACAGTGAGTCTGTGTTGAAACTCAAAGTATACACACCTTAAGCTTGAATCAAGCATTGGAAAATGCATACACAGTTTGTATGTATTAAGGCAGTGTGACGTCACTGGACCTAAATATGATTGCAACAGACCATCATGGAATATCATGCTTTATTTGCAGTTTACTCTGTATAATAAAATCGTAAAAAATTACAATAAATATTTTCCGACACTGTTTGCAAGGGTCTTTCATTTGATGGAAACTTTACTTGAGGGTTTACGATCACTTTAATTAGTTTTTATATGAGTAATTTTCTCCCATTTCCAGATACAAATACACATTTAGAACCGTTTTTGGCTTCATCAACCACGACTGTTGATCTTTCTGATCATTTGTTCGGACAGAAAACCATACTGTAAGGATCGCCAAGTCCGAGCGACCAATTATCATTCTAAACTTTCTCCAGTCAAACTTTTGTCTGAACTCCAGTGACTGATTTGTACATCCAGATGAATGCGCCACCAAGGAGGAAAATAGAGTTCAAAAATGAGTGTCCCATGTGCCGGTAGCCAATAAAAAGCTATATTTGAGAAAGAAAACCCTATTCTATTTTTTTAAGGGCCTGGGGCGATTTAATGAGATTTTGGCCCCATGTGGTGCAGTTTGGACTGCCAATATAAAATATCACGTACGAAAGAAAATTTTCAGTTGGCATAAAGTATATTATCTGGTCTTATTGTCTGATTATTTTGTAGGCCCTGGATCTTATGGGGTTTTAATAACAACATTTTGAAGTAGTGGATTTGTGCAAAGCAGTGTACTTTGAGGTGAAAACTACATACTTTTCTCTCCGTAAACATATGAAGCCAATAGAAAACCAAGACAAACTTAACCCCGATATATTTACTGTGTCAATAGTTTGTTGTTGCCTAAACACTGTTTTGGTTCTTGACTGGCTTCATAAGTTTACGGAGAGAGAAGTCTGCTGTTTACAACTCAAAATAGACGAGTTTGCACAGATCCACTAGTTCAATATGCTTTTATAAAAAATACATAAGACCCCTGGCCTACAAAATATTTAGAGCATAAGACAAGATTATATACTTTACGCTTACTGAAAAGTTTCTTTCGTACGGGATATTTCATTTTGGCACTTCAAGACCTCAACTCATGGAGGCCAAAATCTCAATAAACCTTGTCAGGTCCTTTAGCTAAAAATGGAGTAAATATGCATTGGCTGGTCAGTCGGATACTATCGATTTACCCCCCGGCCACTTCCCTGCCTTATGCAAAACCCCCAACACATACCCTTACCCACTCGCACATGTTTACGAAAGGTGCATAGTGGGGAGATCCACAGACAACCATACAAGTTATTACCTCTTACTGTTTTGTGTTCTGGGCAGCCTCAGGATTTCCATGACACGTTTATACCAACGTATGATGTGTAGAATCCAATTTGCAAGGCACTTGAAATAACCAAACCGTATTCCACTCTACAAGTGGGGACACATGAAAACATTCCGGCAAACACCCATTCACAATTTCAAACACACCAGTAGTATACAAAGGCTATTTAACCGCACATTTGGACGAGTGCGCAGGTGTTTTTGCGCAGGTATGACGTCACTTTGGGGAGGTCATGGGGAGGTGTGCACAGGAGTGTTCTGCGCAAGTATGGCGTCATTTCCGGTCTGTGTGAATCGGGTGTGACCTTGGGGGTGTATTCCTCCGCGGTGATGCGGTCTGCCTCCGCGGACATAAAGTAGTCCCAAAAACGTGGGTTTTCGTGAGAATGTTCGGCAATCTTCAGGGGCGAGAGGGGCACCTAGTGGACTGATTGGGTCGAGTAAGGTGTCAAAGTAGAGCGCTCCTCCAGGGCCATTCAGTCATACGAGGGTGCATGTAAAATTAGGATTTGTCCCGAAGATATACAAAGCGGAACACGGACTTTACCCCTACAATAGGAAAAAAAATTCAACCCTGTCCCAAAGGGCTAATATCGGTCCCTGTCTTATCGGGGCCTGCTGAGAGAGGTAGGGTGGGGGAGTGGGTGTATGTAAATTTAGGATTTGTCCCGAAAATATAAAAAGCGGAACACGGACTTTACCCCTACAATAGAGGAAAACCCCTATCCCGAAGGGCTAATATCGGTTCCCGGGCTTATCCGGGTCTACCTATCAAGTCATGGGTGTGTGCATGTAAAATAAGGATTTGTCCCTGAAAATATAAAAAGCGGAACACGGACTTTACCCCTAAAATAGGGGAAAACTCCTATCAACCCTATCCAAAGGGCGAATATCGCTCCCCCGGGCTTATCGGGGCCTGCTGAGAGAGGCAGGGTGGGTGTATGTAAATTGAGGGTTTGTTCCCCGAAAATATAAAAAGTGGAACACGGACTTTACCCCTACAATAGGGGAAAACTCCTATCAACCCTGTCTAGTGGGGGCTAATATCGGTCTCCGGGCTTATCGGGGCCTGGGTGCATGGGTGGGTGCATGTAAAATTAGGGTACTCATCTTACATCCGGATTTTTTCCATGTAGGTTACTGCGCAGGTCACGTGGTTTGGTGGGTCTGCGCAAGTGTGTGACGTCACTTCCAGTTTTCAGAATGACAAAAAAACTACCTCTGAACACAGAAGAGTTCCAATTTCTTCTTAGACCTTAGACGTATGGTCCGGATTTTCCATCCGGGTTTTCCCCGGCCCGGCCCGGCCGCACGCAGCGCACGCTTTATCCGCCCGCACGCAGCGCGCGGATTATCCGGCCGCACGCCCGGGTTATCCGGCCGCACGCCTGCGCGGGTGAATTTCGGGTCAAAAGGTCAAAGGTCACACCCAGGTCAAAAGGTCAAAGGTCCCCCTTCCGGCAAGGTTCGGAGGAGTCTTCATACCTCGAACCTCTATAGTTTTTTCACTCCACCTGTTGCTCTTGTAAATTGTAACTCTTCGTCAACATTTTTGTGCTGGAATGCCCGCTCTTAACCTAGACCAAAACATGTACTTGGTCTGTGGGCTGACTTCATTGGCTCTCTCGTTTACTGCAGTGCTCTTGCATTGTTTTCTGGACATTGATTGGTTACATTTGGCCCCATCCTAGGCCACTGATTGACTACTTTCTCAACGGTGTTCAAGGCCAGTTTGACTGAATCCCACATATCTGTTATAGCCTTCATGGCCGCTTGTTTTATGCTCACACAGAAAGCACACAAGACAGGCTTTTTTCGTTTGGTGAGATCTCATTTTGTTTTTTTATTCAACAATAAATAACAACAACAACGTGAGAACAACCCCGTGAAAACTGAAGCACAGAACAGAGGGCTTGTACATTGAAATCGATAGGACTTAAGCCCAGAACAGGGAGCTTGTACATTGAAATCGATAGAACTTAAGCCCAGAACAGGGGGCTTGTACATTGAAATTGATAGAACTTAAGCCCAGAACGGGGCTTGTACATTGAAATGATGGGCGACCCATTCATATATGAGTACATCTCGGCCCTCGGCCTTGGGGTACTCGTCAAACTCGTCGTACGATGGTACATAATGTTCTTCCCCGACATCGATGGTACAGGTAAAACAAGCAATATTGTCCGCACACGCTACTGGTCAGGCTTTTCAACGTTTGACTGTTCCAACACCACGTATCTGTGCCTTGATCCATGAAGTCTGCTAAATCGGGATGGATGGGTGGCATGCCGTACGGGTCAAAGTATTCGCCCTGCTGTTCTGCCAAGTACACGGCCACCCAATGTTCACCGGGCCGATCCATCGGGTCCGTGTTGAGAACGTAGGCAGCAGGATACACACGGTCTAATGGGAACACATCTCGGGCGAACACCCCTTGAAAGACCATACGTGTCCCTGGGTCATTATCCAGCACGGTGGTAATCTGGTCTGTATCCATGTTAGGTGGCCAAGTCACACAGGACGTTGCGCGCCTTGTCCACTTGAATGTTGTTGTCAAACTCGGCGTAGCAGATCACATTGACGGTGGTCCGGAGGGCTCGTGCAAAGTGGATTTCCAACCGTAAATTGTCTTGCTTGGAGAGGGCCAGCTGATGGTCGTTGTCTAAGGTGGGGGTCAGATCGAAACAGAACAACGTGTATCCGTTGGCGTAATCCTCTCGACTGATCATATTCCCTTCGTCCTGGCTGACTTGACCGGTGGCTCTAAACAGGCTCTGGTAGGCTCGAATGAAATGCCCGAGCCCAAATTTCGGTGTTAAGGCTGTGGCTGGGACCTGTTGTCCGTCCACATGCAGGGCCACAAAATTGATGCCGAAATGTTTGAAGTCAAACGGATTCTCTGGGTAGGCTCCGCTGAAACTGGTATTTTCCACACAGGCCAGGATCAATCGCTTGGGTAGTTCCCCCAGGAATAGGTTTTCTTTGTTGGCGCTCATATTTCCAGCAGGCACAGAGAACACTTTGGTTGGCACACGTCAGATAGGGTACTGGGCTGGTTTGGTTCCAAGGCTTTGAGGTGCCCCAATTGAACGGCTGGATTCGGTTTCACTTTTCGGACATACATGACTGCGTCTTGGATGACGATTTTATAGTCGGTTACATGCCCCTCTACGTCAGTGGCCATGAAGGCGAAGGTCGGAGGCGCCCGTATCAGTCGGATTTTGATGGGGATCTTGTTCAAGAGGTACCGGTCTTGCATGAAAAGTTCTGCGTGCAGTCGACCCATGAGATCCACCGAGGCGCCGTTAGCGGAGAAAGCCTTCCGTTTGTTATATCCCGCATTGTCCACTGTGCCCATGTGCTCGGCTGTGTCCTGGTAGAATAAAGCGGTTGTCAGCTGAGATTTTTTAGCCTCTGGTCCATACGGCAACAGCATTTCGATGTAGGCTCGATTGGGGTACGTGTTGGTCGAGTCATTGATGAGTTTGTCGCTGAGAAAAATATCCACCTGTTGAAACATAGAGTGCAGCCAGAGATTCGTCGGGCCCACCGTGGCATTGTCGACGATACTGGAGCCATCCCCATTGACGATCTTGGCTTTCATATACAAGTACGTATGGGCTAAATCCACATAGGCCGTATCCGTATTACTGATGGTGAACTCGATGGACCCTGTGTCGTTGATGCTGGAGAGAGGGAGATGTTCCACCCATAATCCTTGTTCGGCACTGGTCTGTATGGGCGGGACCGTCCACAAATCAAATTCACTGTTGGTGGAGGGGCAGGACTCTGCGTGGATTAAGGACATGTTTAAGAAAAGATATCCTGGGTCTTCGATGTGTGTCGTCGCTGGGTCGGTCGTCGACTGGTGCGTGCATGGTCTCGGTGGTGCAGGTCTTTTATTCCCTACGGTGCGTTGTGCTTTGGCCACCAAGACGCCTCCCGCTTCTTTGGCCCGCCGTTTCAAGGCTTCTTTGGGTGCCGTACCCCCAAGACATCACCGGCGACTTGCAGTCCACTGCGTACCGCTTGTTTGCCGATCGCTTTCACCCCACGCGTCACCAAGGGCAGGAACGTTTTGACGATACTCCCGAGTATGTTCCCCAGCCCATGTCCTCGTTGCATGCGTGCACCACTAAAGACCGGAAGGCCACCCCCGGCCTGTTGGGCATAATAGTCCATATAGCTGCGTGCATCGCACTCGTAAGGGATCTTCATTATACAAAGTGGGGAGCACGTGCTTGTCGAAAATGAAGTGTCAGCACCACTTTTCCTCGTTCGAATGCCACCGGTCGTCCCGTGTCATCTCTTATATCTACCGTGATAGTGTTGATGTCGGTTTGTCGTACGGGTAGGTAGAGCATGTGGGTGAAGCTGTGGGTGATTTGATCTCCATACTTCTTTTTAATGGGGACCACCCGTAACAGAGGTGTGTTGACATCTCCGACAATGTGGTTGTCGACCACGTCCGAGTAGACGTAGAGTCCGTACATACCCGACTTCATATCCATCGGGATCTGGCCATGGTCCTCGGATGGACCCGTGTAGGTCGGGTGAGCGAGACCCAGCATTTGCTGTAGGATAGGACTCAGTACGACACTCACGTTGGCGGTGAGGAGGAACTGTGCCTTGTCGTTGTGTGCGGAAGTCCACGTGATTCTTGATAGGAAAGGTTTTTTATGGGTTTTGAAGTATTCGTGACCTCTCGTAGAGCCTTATAATGCAACAGTCTTGTCAGCCCCTGTATGAACTCCTTGGGGGTATCGTATTGGCCTTCGGGGAGGATGAGTCGGGTGTCTTTTCCTTCGTAGATCACCTCGTACCACACTTCATTGGCTCGCACGTTGTACCACGAGTAAGGGTATTGGATATCCACGAGTCCACATTCCCATCGTCCAGGTAAATGCAACGGTTGCGGTAACTGGGTGACGTACTTGGCCAAGGTGTTGTCAGGAAACACATCGAGCGAACTGTTACTGGGTAGGGTGAGGTAAAACATGGCGACTGAGCTTTCCTGCTGCTGCTGTTGATTTTTAATAGTTGTCCCAACCGTTGGGCGCTTGTTCCTGGTGTCGTGATCGTCGTTGGACGCTACGTGTCATAGATCTTGATGGACCTAGTTTCAGGAGGTGGCGTGGTAAAAGGGGTGAAAAAGTAGGTGCCCGCCGTTGTGGTGTTTTGGGGGGTGACTCCGGTTCCCACTCGGCTTCCCAAGTGTGTGGGGGTTGTTCGTGCACCGGCGATTGCTGATCACGCTGCATCCAGGCCCTGAGCTGTGGGTTTCCCACCAATTTCTGTGGTACATGCATGTCTTTCAATCCTTGAGCGAAGACCTCTCATCCTCGAGGATCCGTGTGCGACCTGCGTTGATGCATCAGGTCATTCACTAAATCCGTCATGTGGGTACCGGGGACCACCTGATTCTGTACCAGTAGTTCGCCTTTATCATTCCAAGTCCTGTTAGGATTCTGTTTCATCCGTTGTAATACCAGGCCAGCTTGTTTCTTGAACGATGCAGGTACACTCTTCAGCACTTCGTCTTCGACCCACTGTGGGACCGTGGGTGGTATCCCTGATAATGGCGGCTGTTGGAGTGGTGTGTCGCGTGGTGGTGGTGGTGGTGCTGGGGTAGAGAGGGTTTTGTATTGGTCCATGAACGTCATGTACCGTTGAAGCGTCTCATTGTACCGTTGTACTTTCTCACTGTCGCTTAACCCCGGCCTTTGTAGGATCTGTTGCATCTGTTCATCGAGGGTGTTTATGGTCTTCACCGTAGGTGGGACAGGGTAGGGCGATTGGAGGTTTTGAAGGAGCCGTGGTTCGACGAGAACCATTTTTTTCGTGTGGTTTATTGTCGGCCGAAGAGTCCACCAAATACTGGACCCAACACGGAAGCGGCCAACGGTTCTAAGATGGCCCCGAGAAAGCCGCCTTTCTGTAACACCTTTTTCTTTTGTGTTTGAGAGACTCGCTTCTGGACTAGGGTTCGGAGTTCGGAGTCTTATGCTTGGGCCAACTTGGTCTTCTTGGTACGTTGCCTTTTAACAGTGTTGAAGGAGCTTCCTGACGAAGTGCCTTTTGCCGGAGCCCGTCGGTCCTGTGATGACGCAAGTCAAGGAATGTTGCCATCGCATGATCGAGGGTCCATGGTTGGAGGTGTATCCGCTGTCGTGGTAACCCGCTCTTGTAAATTTGGTACGAGTGAACTGGGGTGGTGATGGGTACAACAACAACGTCGGGGCTCGTTTCGATCACGGGGTTGACTGGTGTAGAGAAGATCTGTAGACTGGTTTGACTGCCACTAACAGCTGGAGTTCTAGGTTGGTTAAGTAGAGTGCTGAGATAGGCTACGTCGTAAAACACACCTCCGTACAACACACTCAGCAGGGTTAGCAATATCACCACAAATCCCACTTGCGCTTTGCGCGGTTTGGGAGACGCTGTGTTCAGAGGCAGCTGCTGTTTGTCCATAGCACTGTGTCCATGGTCGAACGTGGAATGAAGGATGACGGTAGTGGTGTCTGGCTTTCTAGTCGTTTCACCTGGTTGGCAGCGATCCAGGAATTGAAGGAACCGGGCCAGCCTTGCCATTTGACGAAATGAAACCGTTTGCCACGTCGACGTTCCGTTTTCAAAATCTGCTCCACCGTGTAGTAGTCTTGCTTTGTTTTTACGACAGGCTGTAATTCCGTCTCGTAAAACGTCCCTAGCAACGGTTCCCCTTGAAGATCTCCCAGTTCATAGACTCGCTGCTGTCGGGGTAGGCGCCGTTCAATCAGGAAGTGCTCATCGCTCTAGTTGGGCCAGTAACTTTTCTCAAATTGACCTTTGACTTTACTGATCCGTACGACCTTGAACATCTCCTTCGGCGTTCGCTGCGATTGCCTGGGATACAAGATACGCCGGACTTGGGCTTCATTGCGTTGGGTCACGGTAATGGGGGTTCTCTCTATACTCCGGTGATAGGCTCGATTGTAACCACTCAAAAGTTTCGGGAGAACATCGATGTACCGCCTTGCATTCTTATAGGTGAAATATTTTTACATGCGGATGGGTACCACCCACGCATATTTCGACAAGATTTCGATGCACGTCAAGATATACCGATTCCCATCGTTGCGTTTGGCAAAGGCGCTCATATCGACCAAATCCGCTTGCCACTGGGCATCTATACCATCCACGATGACCCGGTTCCGTAGTAAATGGCGACGGACAGATCGATGTAAGGTATAGGTGTCTTGTTTTTTTAACCAATCTCGGACTTGGGCACGTTGTATCTCCTGGGGTTTGGCCGCTCGATAGAGAGCCGACAATGCACTATAGGCCGCCGGACTGTCGGGACTGTAGTATAAGTTATCCAACACCTTCTCCCAGCTCTTCATGGTGACAAATGATGATGGTGGCTTCTGCCAGCACATTGTCCATGGTAAATGACCAGTCCAACTCGTCTGATGACCGCTCTTCCTCCGTAAGCACTTGATCCACATCTGCCACGACATCTTCCAATGCAGAGTAAAATGAACTGTATCCCCATCTAGCCGAGCCAATTGAGCAAAGAAGGGGCCGCGTCGGATGTACACATCGTGACACAAGTGGATGAGGTCGCCGTCCAGTTCACCAGACAACACCCGTTTGAATTTGGTCCAGCCCTCCCGGGACAGACGAATGTTAGTCGGGCACGGTTGTGTGGGGTCCGCATCACAGATGTCTCCCACCTCCTCCATGATATCGACCTTATCCGCATAGACGTGCAGGAAGACCTCGGGGGTCAAGCTGAGAAACGCCCGTATTATATGCCCCGTCATGGTCAGTACGTGAATGGTACCAGATTTGACTGTCTCTCATATTTATACGGAGAAAATGTTCATGACATGAGATCAAAGGATCGGGTGGTCATGTCACTGGGCTGACAGTCTAGCCGGATAATCAATGGCATCGTCGTCTGCCTTCGCTTCATCGCTAGGTTTGGTAATTTGTTCATTGGATTCTGCCGCCGCTTCACTCAGGGCACGAGCCCAACCCAACTGAACAGCTGACCGCTTGTCCGGTGTAAACAGCTGGTCCACAATAGGCACCACTTTCTCGCAGGCTGTCCACAGATCGGGGTCTAGGGTGAAGCCTCGCGTAGGGCCCTGGTAACGGAACAGGCGTGGGAAGAAGGGTCAACGGTGTACGTAGATGGCATTGTCTATGTGGATGAGGTTTCCGTCGAGCTCACCGCTCAACACCCGTTTAAATTTGGTCCAGCCGTCACGGTGTAGCGTAACCGTTTTCGATACGGTCTCAACGCGCGAGCAGCAAACATCTCCACGGTCTTCAACGACGGAGACTTTATCCTCATAGACGTGTAACCCCACGCGGTGTGTAAGGGGAAGGATGGCTCGTAGGACTGGTGACATGGTTGACCCAATGACGAACGGTGAATTACAAGCGTCTAGTCAGTCATTCATAATTCAGCCGTCGTCCATTAGAGAATATCCGCGTCCATAATCCAAAGACCTATTCCATATTCCATATAACAGTATTAGCACCAAATTCAAAAAGACAATCATAGTATACATAAACATAGGCTTGTTTCCTGCAAGAGAGAAGCGGTCAACAGTTTTCAATGATGCCGGCAAGACATCGTGATGTTCAAAAAATATCAAATCCGTATCGCTGATCAGTATTCTTAATCCATAATATTTGTTGTAAAGTCGTCATCTAAAGAATGATGTATCTCAGTCACGCTTTGATTGTGACTGTTCATATGAGTATCATGAGGATCTTGAAGTACATGGGTTCATACGGCCCCTAGCCCCGGGTTCAGCGGAATTAGACACAAGTTGCGAAACGTAACGCCATAGATCTTGCACGCTACCCTCGTACTTTGCTATCAGCATGCGATATGTATCGCCAAATTTTAGAAACTTTGAGTGGAGGCGCTTGGTGGTGTAGCCCTGTTTTATATGTTTCTGCAACAATGTTTTGTGACGTTGATTAAAATCGTCACATTTAACACAGGATCTAGCAAATGCTAATAGGCGTGATATGTATACGCCATATCCCACTGGAATGTCGAAATTGTCATTTGTCATACAGTCGACGAGGGAGAAGGCCAGCCTCATTTTTATAGAGATATAGGTCTAAATACGATGTGCCTGTAGGATTATCTGTAGTTTCCTTCAAATCCAGTGAAGGTGGATGTATATCCTTCACTGCGTCATTTATATAGCGATTATCCACAGCGAGAAGATCGTCTATATAGCGTTTGGTGATGAGGTACTGATGAGGGATTGTGGTATAGAGAGTCGAGAAATCCCATGTGGATACATGTCTATACGGTATGTGATCTTTAGCATCAAGTTCTTCCGTAAGACGTTTTGAGTTTTTCAATATCCGCATACATTCAACGCCAGAGTTTTTAGAAATAGTGGCGCAATATCTTTCCCAAAATGCTTTTACCTCCTGAAGGGCCCTCGTCAACAGGGTTGAAAGAAGCTTGGTGGTGCAGCTTCTAGAACCAGCTAGGAATCTAGCTTTGTATGGTGACCAAAAATGACACACACTCTCACTGTCTCTCGTATTTATGGTCAGGTCCCTCGATGACATGGTTGACCCAATGACGAACGGTGAATGACACACACTGTGACTGACCCTCGTATATATCGGTTGCACAAAAGCATCTGTGGAGGCGCTGTCATTGCCACAGCGTCAGGGTCAATAGGGCGAAGACCATTACTAGGCCAACGAGCCGTCGCTGATTCCGGCGTGAGCGCTCGTGATCCATAGCCCGGGCATCAAGGATGGCTGTCATAGTCCAGTAGTGGTGAGTGATAGGACACCTCTCCATCGAGTCCACTCTGTCGAGGGCCGCTTCTGTGAACTGTTTCAGGATCTGGCGTCGCCAACTGCAAACATGGACCGAACCACTGCTCGGTAACCCGTCATTCGCGCGCACACTGAGGACCCGGATGCACACACACTCGACCCCATACTATAATGCTATGTAGTGAAGTTTACACGCGGATGTGACGTCATTCGCGCGCACACTGAGGACCCGGAATTTTTGCGCGCAGGGGTCAAAGGTCAGTTAATGGTGCACAGGGGTCAAAGGTCACTTCCGGTCGCGTGACCGGAACCGGAAGTTGTCACAAAACAGGAGGCGCCCCCTGTCGGAAGTAGGTCAATAAGAACCAATGACTTGTATCATGTCAACGGTTAAAGGTCATTTCCGGTCACGTGGCAGTAAACATGGAAAAACCCGGATGTAAGATGAGGACCCGGATGTAAAACCATAGTACCCGGATGGAAGACAGAGGAACGACGGGAAAACCCCACTGGGAAACCCGGATGTTGAAAAGGTCCCAGATGTAAAATCCACTACCCACACACACACACACACACATGCGCGCTCGCGCAATGCGGCTCAGTCGTACACCAGTACATCTCGGGCCTCGAGTTGGAGGTAGGTGAACTGAGTGTGCTAAAAATAGATCACCAGCAAGCGTGCTATAAAAGGGAAGCGGCCTGGCCGTTTCATCCGACACTCTGTCAACCACGAAGATGTTCACTTGCACAACTTGCCAGAAGCAGCTTACTCGTCTAGATAATTTACGACACATCGATGCGTGGTATACTTGTATAACCTGCGCACGGTCATTCAATCGGGAGGATCATTTACTGCGCCACGAACGCCCATTCCACGAGGGCGCGACGGAACAACGTAACGATTGTTTTCAACTCTTCAAACGACCCAGTCGGTTAAGACAGCACCAACGTTTGATTCATATCCCGTCTCTACGGTTTGGGCCACAAATTCCCACTAAAGAGGCACCCAGGAGGAAGATGAGCCCGGGGAGACAAATGCCACTGGTGATGCGATCACAGAGAGCCCGCCTATACCCACAGTTCAGAAGAACCTAAATATTCAGCCAGTCCCTAGCATTACTGTTGCCAGTCATACGCCTGACGACATCGAACATTTTCTGGAAGATGCAGTGGATGTTCCTATCGATCTGTTACATCCAGTGAGTGACATCTATCGGCGCCAATTGCCCATGATACGGCACTGTTTCCACCGTCATCGCCCTATTCAAGATATCTACAATTTCCCACTGACCGACCTCGCCCGTCTACGCAGCTACGGAGAAGCCATCTTCAATGACCAAGCTACGGTCTTCAAATTGAATGTCGCTTTCGGGTACATTACGGTATTATTATGCCAGTAATAACAGCCATGTGTTTGACCAGCCGTTCACCACCATTAACCGGGCGTCGCTAGAGACGATGCTGGAGAAACTGGACACCGTGGATCCCTTGAGATGGGCACAATGTCAACGCCCCAACGCACAATGGGTCGTAGAGAGTATGACCAATGTCACGTTTTTCGTTACCAAGCTGACCGACCACCCCATCGGCTGAATGCGTCACCCTTGCACTGATGAATAGCATAACATGCCGTATATACTCTCTATCTCTACGTGCTGATCGTTGACTTGAGCTCAGTAAACACTTGTACCTAATCCGCTATACTTGGATGAAATATATACCCCGATGTGATATAGTGCCTTGCACACTTCCGAAACTTCCTTTAACCCGCGCGCGCGCGTGTGCGACCGGATAATGCGCGTGCTGCGGCCGGGCCGGGGAAAACCCGGATGTTGAAGAGGTCTCGGATGTTCTAGTACATACATTCCATACGTCTGAGTTCTAAGGAAAAATTGGAGCTCTTCTGTGTTCGGAGGTAGTTTTTTTGGTCATTCTGGAAACCGGAAGTGATGTCACACACTTGCGCAGACCCACCAAACCACGTGACATGCGCGGTAACCTACATGGAAAAACCCGGATGTAAGATGAGTGCCCTAATTTTACATGCACCCACCCATGCACCCAGGCCCCACTAGACAGGGTTGATAGGAGTTTTCCCCTATTGTAGGGGTAAAGTCCGTGATCCACTTTTTATATTTTCGGGGAACAAATCCTCAATTTACATACACCCACCCTGTCTCTCTCAGCAGGCCCCGATAAGCCCGGGGGATCGATATTCGCCCTTTTGGATAGGGTTGATAGGAGTTTTCCCCTATTTTAGGGGTTAAGTCCGTGGTCCGCTTTTTATATTTTCGGGGATAAATCCTCATTTCACATGCACCCACCCATGACTTGATAGGT
>JAVTVY010045648.1:0-21814 GCA_036873755.1 Hanleya hanleyi | reverse complement strand
GCTCAATTTATGTCACTATAGGCCACCCTATCTCTTTACATATTATCCAGTCCACATTTTGTCCCCCCTGACTCGAGCGCCTACTAGCGGGCAAGGGCAAATTACTGGTACACGGACAGTTCGGAGACTCCGTTATTCAATGGAGGTTTGTTTACCTTCAAGAATGTGTGCTTTTTTCATTGGGTTTTGCTGACAATGCCTAAAGGCTTTTGATTCTGTGATTATACTCTTTAAGGATAAGGGGGGAGTTCCAGTTTTCAATACACCCACTGCCGAAACCCTCACAGACAAAACCCTCAAAAAAAATAAAATAATAATAATAATAAAAAAAAAATTAAAAAAATAAAAATAAAAAATTCACACAAAACTCTCACCTAGCTTGTATAAAAAATTTTTTTTTAGAGACCGAGCAAAAATTACCTGGGGGTTGATGTATTTTAGATAAATACTGTTACTTTTGGCTGTTGATTCATTGTTCCGATTCCGATTATTACATGTCAAATTGCAACGGGACATCAACTTATTCTGGTGACTTGTTGCACCTGACACAGTTTTTTACCGTAAAGGTGGGGGTATATACATTTTTCAAAAGTGGAAGGCACGGGCACAGGGATTTATAAATCTCTTATCTTAAAAATGTTCCTAGAGACAAGTTTCGTATAGGGTTCAAATGGGGCCGCTAAATATTAGCTTATGCCATGTAGAATTTCACGTGATAATGATCACGTTATCGGATGAAGTTTACTCCTTCCCAATAAATCGCGTAAACTCCGATTTTTTGAGTACGCTATGATAGGTCTCAGATTAAATGGCAAGCGGAGTTTTGTTTGGAGTGTTTCATATTCCTCCTTCAGTATACGGGCCGCTTCAACATTCCTACGGCTATATTGAAGAACGAAGGGAATAAACTCTTTGTTAGCAACTTTACCTGGGTCTATGTTCATACCAAAGGGTTGCCGTGTTTGAAGTGTTTTGATCCAAAAGGATTCACGAAGTGCGCGGTGATTGTCAGTTTCTTCCTGTGTTGAAAATGTAGGAATTCTTTCTATTGGCATAATTTGAAAATGGTGCTGAAATGAATGTTCCGGTAGATTAAAATGCTCATTGACCGGGCCTTCATTATCTAGACTGATGTCTGATTTATGTCTGTTGGCACGATATCGAAGTTTATTCTTAGTTTCGCCTACATACTGTTTCAGGCATTTTCGGCACGTAATTACTCCTCAGCCCCTACGGGCTAAGGAGTATTGTTGTGGCCCCAGCAGTGTGTCTGTCCGTCTGTCCGAGCCGTATCTCGAAAACTATTTCGAGGAAGTTCTTGAAACTTACAGGTTATGATCCTTTCATTTTTTACTTGTGCCTTTGAGCCTTTCAGGTCAAACCGGTCATTATTTATTTTTTTACAATTTTTTTTATTTTTCTACCATTTTCCAGTCTTCTAAAAGGGGATCTGGAAGTATGCATACATTAGCCCTACTTTTATACTGATTTACATACTCTTATTTGCATGTAGCCTATCAAAGAGCTCCATAGTAAAGTTGTGTTTCAACCATTGGTTCAGTGTAGTGAATGACTGGCCATTGGTTTGGTCTAGAAGTCTATATTCCTCTGCATATTCAGTAACACGGTATTGCCAGACTAATTGTCGTATCCCTACGCTGTTGAGAAAAAAATAGTCTGACATTAAAACTGTGAAAATCGAATTGTTATTTCACCTAAAAGTTCTCAGAATGGATTTGAACGATAATAAACGCCTGTTTTATCGGAAAAGGGCAACTTGTACTTTGTCTTGTAACAGAATTGTAGGAACCCGTGAGATTCTGTCAAAAACGAAAGTAGTCAAAAACGAAAGTAGTGCCCATGTGTTAGTGCTTTCTGCCAACACATCCGATGATGGGAGTTGAGTTTTCAGTTGTAAAATGAACTGTGGTCGTCGGCCAGTACAAGTGGTGTCTCGCATAACAAGTCCTCTAAAATATACTTCATGGAAGATAGCGAAAGGTATGGCCAACCCAATAAATTAACGCAAACATCATCATCGTTGCTGCTGCATGTTGTTGTTGTTGTTGTTGCACTGACGCTAATGTATTACCAACGAAGATTCGTCAGGGGAGTTTCAAAATTCTATCTCACATAATGATGGGATGTGATTTTCGGCTATCGGAGCCAGTTTTTCTTAGAGAAGTGAAATTCTCCACAGTATCTGTATGTAATTTGTGCATTTTTATTCTGAAATTTGAAGGAAATCTGTTCAGGATCAAAGAAAATCTCCAATACCTCACGTAGGTTTTTTTTTTCAAAGCACAATGAAATTGGGCTTGCAATGTTGTAACATTGTGACTAGGCACTATGAAAATAACATGTGAGGTATTGAAGGTTTGTTTTGATTCTGAATAGATTTCCTTCGAATTTCAGAATAAAAAATCACAAATTACATAGAGATACTGTGGGGAATTTCACTTCTCTGAGATGAACTGGCTCCGATATTTAGCCGAAAATCCCATCCCATCGTGATACAGCTCAGTAACTTTCGGTGGAAACATTGGCGGCCGTCTTTAATTGATGCAAAATCTTTAATGATATATATCTCTGATACCATTCAAGTGTTCTATACGAAACTTGGTATGTAGCATCGATCAAGAGACCTGCAATGTATAACCACATCAGTTCCTCTGAGTGGCGGGAAGGATGGGCTGCCATCTTTAATTTATGCGAAATCAATGATGATCTATATCTCTGATACTGCGTTCAAGTGCTCGATGTAAAATTTGGTATGTAGTACATCATTGATGTATCAATAGACAGTTCTGGTTTTTACCCCTCGGCCAACTTTGGCCTAGGGGTATTGTCATCATGTACGGCTGTCCGTACATCCGTCCGTCCGTTACCGCGATATCTACAGAACCGTTTCATGCATGGCAACCAAACTTGTTACATCTATTTATCTTCACGTAAATCAGAAGCCTATCGAAAATGAGTCATCTCGGACAATATTTTGCAGAGTTATGCCCCTTTTTACAAATAGAAATCCATTTATGATATGTTATTGTGATAATTTCAGAACCGTTCCATATACAACAGCCTAACGTGATACAGTTGTTTCTCTTGACCTGAACTAGATGCCTATCGAAAACGAGACGTGTCAGAAAGTATTTTGCAGAGTTATGCCCCTTGTCCACTTATGATTTGTTATTGTTATAATTTCAGAACCGTTCCATATACAACATCCTAACGTGAAACAGTTGTTTCTCTTGACCTGAACTAGATGCCTATTGAAAATGAGTCGTGTCAGAAAGTATTTTGCAGAGTTATGCCCCTTGTCTAATAAAATCCACCAATTCCTATGTTAAGTTTGCATACAATTTCTAAATCATGTTTGTATATTATCACATTTATTTATTGATTGGATGACTGATTTATTGATTTATTCTCTTACACAATGCGAAGAACAAACGTATATCTATAGTGTATGTATTTATTCCAGAAACAAATTGATTTAAGGGGAGGAAAACTTTTTTTTTTCAAAGAAAGTACACTTACAATACCAGGGGTAAATAGTTCTTCCGATGTTTTTGTCAGTTTTTGCCGGGGACTTCGATTCCAATACCAACAACTGTCTACTTGAAACGACTACTCTTAAAAATTAACAACTGAAAGTTAATGAATCAAATGGATTATTTTGAAAATAGTTTCGAAAATGAAAGTGATCAACACGAACAACAACAAAAACAACACATAGATAGTCGACACTGTCATTTGACAATCTGAAAATGATCTTTTTTTTTAATGTGGTTGATTCCTTTACTGAACTTCATTTTTGTCCTGCCTCTGTAGTCTACATGGTGTCATTCTTTTAGCAGGTTAAGGAAAAGCTGCTCAATTCGGACAGCTAAAGTATAGGCTGATCTAGTTGAACAAAAGCTATTTTATTGCTTTCTATTTTATTTTGTCGAGTTAAATTCCCTTGAGGCGTTTTATCAACAGGAGATTTTCCGATTGCACCCTTGTCTCTCGCTCCATTTTTAAGTTCAATGAGAGTTCAAAGAATACTGGATATCTGCTTGAAGTGGAAATTAAAATATTGCCTGGTTGAATTTCATGTGAAAAGCCAATAGGGCACAGGTGATGAAATCAAATAATTTAATTCTAAAGCAATATAAAAGAATTAAATATTCTTTAGTTGTCCCCCGATACGCAAGTGGGAGGGGGACTTGGAAATACTACCCGTCTGTCTGTTCGTCCGTCCGTCCTTCCGTCCGTTCAAACCATGTTGTGAACGCGATATTTCGAGAACAATTAAACTCATCAACTTCAAACTTGGGGGGGTGACTTGACATCAGTGAGAAGATGGCTGGGATTGTTTTTCACCAAACTGCGTTATCGAAGATGGCCACCGTCGCCACGGTCGGCCATCTTAGATTCCAACCATCCCAAAAATGTTGTGAAAGCGAAATGTCGAACAGTTCAACCGATTGACTTCAAACTTGGGGGATGACTTAACATCAGTGAGAAGATGGCTGGGATTGTTTTTCACCAAACTGCGTTAACCAAGATGGCCCCCATCAGCCATCTTAGATTCCATCCATCTCCAAAATGTTATGAACACGATATCTAGAGAACAATTCAACCGATCGACTTCAAATCTGGGGAGTGACTTCACATCAATAAAAAGATGACTGGAATTGTTTTTCACCAAACTGTGTTAACCAAGATGGCTGCCATGCATCTCCAAAATGTTAATTATGAACACGATGGTGTGACATTTTCTGTCTATCCATCCGTCGGAGCGTCCTTCCATCCATCCGTCCGTTCGTCCCAACCATGTTGTGAATGCGATATCTCGAGAACAGTTCAACCGATTGACTTCAAACTTAGGGGGTGACTTGACATCAGTGAGAAGATGGCTGGAATTGTTTTTCACCAAACAGTGTTATCCAAGGTGGCCACTATCAGCCATCTTAGATTCCATCCATCCCAACTATGTTGTGAACGCGATATCTCGAGAACAATTCAGCCGATCAACTTCAAATATGGAGGGTGACTTTACATCAATAGCTACCCATCCGTCCTTACATCCCTCATAACGTCCTTCCGTCCCTCATACCGTCCTTCCATCCCAACCATCTTGCGAACGAGATATCTCAAGAACAATTCAACCGATTAACTTCAAACTTAGCAGATGGCTGGGATCTCAGAAGAAAGTCACTCATTTTTCGGCACAACTATGCCACCGGATAGACAATTTGCAACATTGTCCTTCACAATTATATCTCCTTCACATCAACAACACCACACTCCTAGCAACAATTTACCATCACACAAAATATATATGGTGATTATATCCCGTGTGTGACAGTGTGAGAAGTCCATTTCCAGACAAGCTTTTTGGCGGGGGACCTGCGAGCTACTCAGCTTGTATCACAGTACCAGTTATACGTGTATGTATTATTCAGCAAACGGTCCCAAAAATTTGATTAAACTCAATTTGCACTGCCAAAAGCATGCTAAAAACTAAATTTGCCAGAAAAAAAAACTCAATTTGACCATGAATGGTCTTTTAAACGAAATGACTTCTATGAATCTCTGCACCATGTCAGATATACAGTAAATTACCCGGGAACTTGAGGCCACTGATACGAGATTGCCATAATTGTCGTATCCCTACGCTGTTGAGAAAAAATTAGTCCGACATTAAAACTGTGAAAATCGGCTTGTTATATCATCTAAAAGTTCTCAGAATGGATTTGAACGATAATAAACGCCTATTTTATCGGAAAACTTTGTCTTGTCACAGGATTGTAGGAACTTGTGAGATCTGTCAAAATCGAAAGGAGTGCCCATGTGTTCGTGCGTGCTGCCAACTCATCAATGGCGGAGTTGAGTTTTCAGTTGTAAAATGAACTGTGGTCGTCGGCCAGCTACAAGCGATGTCTCGCATAACAAGTCCTCTAAAATATACAGCGAAAGGTATGGCCAACCCAATAAATCAATGCAGACATCGTCGTCGTTGTCCCCCCCTCCCCCTCAAGCACAATGACGTTGGGCTTGCAATTTTGTAACATTGTCACTATAGGCACTATGAAAATAACATGTTTGGTATTGGAGATTTGTTTTGATTCTGAATAGATTTCCTTCAAATTTCAGAATAAAAATGCACAAATTACATACAGATACTTTGGGGAATTTCACTTCTCTGAGATGAACTGGCTCCGATATTTAGCCGAAAATCCCATCCCATCCCATGTATAGAAGAATACGCCACAGGGCTGGAGTGATTTATTGAACAATGGAGGAGATATTATTTATGGACGTACGACAAAATATTGCTACTTCTCTCGCTGTGCGAGGGGAAATTCTAATGTATTGCTGTGTACTTTTATTGTATACACTTCTTGACTGGTTCGGATTGGTTGAAAAAAATGAATCTACAGCCGAGAAATGTTCACTTTCAACACAGGAGCCGCCGTCCTGTTGAACTCGAGAAGCATGGGTGACAACTGTCGTTCTTCCCATCTTCGCACAGTCGCCCTTCGAAACTATCTGTAGAGGGGAATGTCCGAGAAACTCTCCATTCCTTAAAAATAATGAAGCCGAGGCCCCGACCCACCCACTCACCAAGGCCATGGTTTAACTGTCAAAGCAGTACATGTTGTCGTGACGATGATGTCACGATAATGTGTCATTTAAGAAGACATGAAGTTAACATTGTACATGATGAACTCTGAATTACCCTCGCTGATTCTGCCTGGTGCGCTTGGTCTTACATGCAGGACATTGTGCATATGACAGTAACTCGAACTGTTTATGGTTGAAGATCGACAGATTAGTCGTTTCCGACCTGGTGTGATTCCACCTCGATCAGTCATGCCTATGGGATGGGAGACAACCCTGTTCGAACTCTCAACTCGTAATATGCAAATCACTCATCCCATCACTAAAGTGATCTGTTTATCTGCCATGTATATAAACGTTTCACAAGCATACTATCATAGAGGAACACGAGTCCCTCATAGCTTAGTAATCTTATGTGGTATATATGCGTTGTCACAACATTAGTTAATGTATACTGGATAGTGTGTTTGTCTTGAAGCTGGTACAGGCTCTAGCTACCTTAACTCTCCATTCCGTAGAAAGCCAAGTTCGAGCAACTCTCCATTCCTTAAAAATAATGGAGCGTTGGGACAATAGAGTGACGTCACAAGTGTGCTTTAAAGGGATGTATTGATTACAATTATGTAGGACGAGTGCGAGATGGGGTGCTCTTGTAAAGGATCAACCCGGTTTATCTGCCATCGGGTGAGGTGTTCTTCTGAAAGAACACGGAGCACATGCAACGTCCATTGTCAACCGGGTGATTCCAGAAAAAGAATCCCTCGTGTTGCACAATAGAGCCAGTGTGTAATGCTTCATTATCACTGAGGTACTGTAGTCACCTGGTCCCCCTCTATGGAGGCAAGCCGATTTAATCAAATATGGCCATTGTCACTTGATTGGTTGCTCAGCATGGGCTTGATTTTTTTAAATACACATAATAGATGCTATAATTATTTATTATTAATTGTTAAATTGCAAACCAATTGTATACGAATGTGAAGAAAATAAGTAAATTTTGCCCATGAAAATGTAAATCCCTCATCTATTTTAATTATTTGCCCTCAACATATAGATGAGGGCTAGTCATGATAAACAACAAACCAAGTGACAATGGCCTAACGTACTGCCTAGAGATATTGATTAATTGAAGTAGTTTTATTTAAAGGGCCATGATTTTTATAAGCGTGCAAGCCCAAGAGTGATTTTGACTATCTTCTGCTGATTTGCATATTCTTATTGCGCCTCGTGAATAATGCCAATCCATTTGACTAAATATTAACGAATATGAACCAACTGTTGTCAACGACAAATACTGCAAGCTGAGCCTATACATAAATTATTATTTGCATATTATATCATATACAAGAATGTACCTGACATCCTGTCCACCACTGTGTAATTCTATTTTCACCCTAATATCAGTGAATCTGGTCCTGGAGTAATAAAGTATTCCTATTCCGATTTAGATAGACAGTAACCAGAGGTTTTAAATGATTCAGAACAACGCGGAGCTGATTATCAGAAGCTTTGTTGGAACAACTGTCACCGTGTCAAGCTTAGTTCTGATCACGTGCTGCTGACGATAATATACCTATTTATTGTTGATAAATTTGTCAGATAAAACAACCCATTGTGGACATTTGATCGATTATGTGAAACAACAACAATAGCCACAGAGTGTGGCACGAAGCGAAATAGACCGAAGTTTCCATCGAAATGTTTTCTACCGTGTACATGGTATATAATGATGTATATCAAAAAAGGGAAGTCATGTGCACCGGAATTAACATTAACAACCCCAACAGATGATGTCGCGCGAATAATAAGACATTTGTGGTAGTAAGTGTCCGTTTAATTCAATAGTAACAAGTTTTTTGTACAGTCACATTTGAATCGCTCCATCTGAATTGTTATATATTTGTGCATTCACGTTTCGATTTTTGTATTTTGTAATATATGGGCGTGATTGTATCGTATGTGAAATTTGTCGCGTAATTATGTTACTGTGTTGTGAACGCGTAAAACTTTCTTTTTTGCATTTTAGTTCCTAATGTCATTTTGCGTAAATTCTTTCGTCTTCCCGTGCTTCCCCATTCTGTATTCCTCTACCTGTGACATTCATTTAAACCAGGCCTGCTTGGTTTAGCGGTTCTACCTTTGTATTCACGTCGTCTGCTTTGGCGATTGGCCGTTTAGCGTCTAGTTTGGGTGTGGTGATCGAGGGACATTTCAAGTCGCCTGGCTGTTTTCGAGACTTTCGTAAAGACGTAAATGCAGATGTCGAGTTGCGGACACTGGGCCAAAGTCAGATGCTCAGGGAATGATTCATGGAGTTGGTGTCGCCTGATATTGCGGGCAATGTGTTGGAAGTGGAGGTCCTGGACTGTGACCTATTTGATTTACCTTTCTCATGGTATACTTGTCGTCGAGTCGAAGTGTAAGTGCATCGGCAGACGGGTTTTGTCAACATACATGATGTGACCTAGATATTTTAGAAGCATGGAAAGGTGGTCAACGCCGTCTTTCATTTCGAGGCAGAAAACATTAAGGTTGTGCTAATGTGTGATATTTAAGTTGTGGATTCTCTGCCGTATGAATGCAAAATTGAGGTGTTCATGCTGTTATCCGTTGCTGGAGAACGTCGCATTGCTTTCAATGTAAGAATATGGGTCACACGAGAAAATCGTATGAGAAAGGTACTGTTCCTGAGATTACTGGTGTGCCGCGCATGGAGGAGAATCCAATATAATTAGGCATTGAAATAACGTCATCAGAAATATCTGTTTGACTTTGTGACCATACTTTATATATAGAATTGGTCATGGTGCCCAAGGCTAAAAGCTGATGTGCATTTCTTCAGTGAGTGGATTCATATTTCATTAATGTTTCCGTAATTGAAGATGGAGACTTCAAGAATTCTTTGGACTGTTTGAAGAACTGGGGAGATAATATTCATAATTTTAGCTAAGCCTGCATTCATCCCTCATAACCATGATAACAACGGCCACTTTTGTTTATCTTAGAAATAAACACATCCATAGTTTTTTTCTATAGAGATGAAAAATATATATTTATACATTTTGTTTTACATTCTGCTTCATAAATTCAATATCAGAAGCATTCAACTTATAACCGGAATTGGGGGAAAACAGTGAAAATATTACACCATTTCACCTTCAAAAATGGTCTCCGTCTGACAGAATCTGGTCACAATTTCGGACACCTTTGACTCTTCCGTAAATTCAGTGATGACAAGTTATATGCTGTTTTATATCATGTCGTACTTGTGGAGAACTCGATCGTGCCTTTAATAATCACCTGTTATGCCTAACATAGTTGTAGTCCTTGGTCCCGTATCACGAAGAGTAGATGTTGTGAATATCCGAAGTACAGTTATCATGGTCACGCATCATCCCTATTCATGGTTCGTCGGACATTACAAGCGTCTAGTCCGTCATTCATAATCCAACCGTCGTCCATTAAAGAATATCCGCGTCCATAATCCAAAGACCTATTCCATATTCCATATAACAGTATTAGCATCAAATTCAAAAAGACAATCATAGTATACATAAACATAGACTAGTTTCCTGCAAGAGAGAAGCGGTCAACAGTTTTCAATGATGCCGACAAGACATCATGATGTTCCAAAAATATAAAATCCGTATCGCTGATCAGTATTCTTAATCCATAATAATCGTTGTAAAGTCGTCATCTAGAGAATGATGTATCTCAGTCACGCTTTGATTGTGATTGTTCATATGAGCACCATGAGGATCTTGAAGTACATGGGTTCATACGGCCTCTAGCCCCGGGTTAAACGGAATTAAACACAACTTACGAAACGTAACGCCATAGATCTTGCACGCTACGAGCCATTTCGGAAGACCAAATGACCAGGACGAAGACCAGTCGTTTAATAATAGGCTTTCCAAACAGCCTTCGTGACCCCATGACCTTTCCGTATATGTTCATATTTGAGCGAATTAAACGCCAGGCAATGTGTTCTATATTTCGTCTCTTATTACTGTGAATTCACATGTTCGTCTCCGCATTTGTTTTGAGACGCTCCCTTGTCGTTTACGCACGGAACTTCAAAGAGTTTGTCCTCCAGCTTTTTCCCCGCGTCAGAATATACCGAAATTTCATGCAGGTGGCATAGCACATTCGAACGCCGTCCGTTCATAGGCTCTTATTTTAAACGGATAGTTCGAGTATGGCGGTACTGTCCGCATCTGCATGCATGGGAGGCAGAGTATACAGACCTGCAGTATGGAGGATGCTGTTACGAAGAGTTCGGTGGTGCATGATGCGGTCTGTGGTTAGAATGTAAAAGAAGGATATGATGTCGTTGGGTGTTGACATCTATCAAACCACTCCGGAGGCGACGGAGACTATGGATTTGGGGTCACCAATGCAGACTTTGGTACAGTCTGGACATCATACAGGTCCGGCTCGTCTTCGCACTTGTTCAAACAAGATGAATTCTCCTACCGAGAGAATGAACAATAGAGATCTTCAGCTGTTGAGACCATATCGAATCAGGTAGAACTGAAACAGTTATTTTGGACTTGGGGGTCGAGTTTGCGGTCCCCAATTCTAAGAATATGGACATGGTGGTTGCATTCTAAGTATATGGACATGATGGCTGCATTCTAAGTATATGGACATGATGGTTGCATTCTAAGTATATGGACATGATGGCTGCATTCTAAGTGTATGGACATGATACGTATATTCAGAGGGCACCACAAGAAAGTCTCATTAGAGATTTGATTGTGGATTGATTGAGAACAATTGATTTCTGAGTTTTAGTGTAATTGTTTTAGATGCGTTTTGCGTTTAATAGTTATACTTTGATGATTCTTAATGTGATATTAAACCCTCAGACGATGTAAAGGTCAAATAAATGACAAATTTCAACTGTATCTAAATATAATTTTACTTCATTTATGTGATTTTTTTCTTAACGGATAAAAATACCTTTTGTATGGTAACTCGTGACTGCCAAGTCAATTTGAATTTTGCATTTAATTTCCATGATTTTGAAGAAACATGTACATTGAAACAGTGAGTCTGTGTTGAAACTCAAAGTATGCACACTTTAAGCTTGAGTAAAGCATTGGAAAGTGCATACAAATTTCAAAATATGTTTTAATGCAGCGTGACGTCACCGGACCTAAATATGATCGCAACAGATCACCATAGAATCCCAAGCTTTATTTGCAGTTTACTCTGTGTAACAAAATCATAAAAAAATGACAAAAAATATTTTCCGACACTGTTTGCAGTGGTCTTTAATTTGATGGAAACTTTACTTGAGGGTTTACGATCACTTTAGTGTTCTTAAATCGAGTTTGAAATTGCTTGATATAGCTATATTATTTCTGAACGGGACATCAAATACAATTCTCTCTCTCAGTTTCCCTTCTATTTGATTCATTAGTGGAAAGTGTTATGTTTATTGAATGCATCGTTACCCACGCAATCACTCGCTCACTCACTATTGAATACATGGTGGCATTGTTTGATGGATTAGTAGTAAGTGAGGTAATACTTACTAGTATCAAATGAGCTGTTTGAGCTGATCTGTCATCACAGCTCCTGAGTCGGTGCTTAAGTCGGTGCTAGGGGCCGTGTGGATACATGAACATCTGCAATAAACGCGCCACTGAGATATTGAGGCTACGACCGAGACTCCACCTTATTCTCTGGTCTGAATGTTAGGTGCCAAAGGATGCTTTCCTGTAGAGTCATATGATTGCTTTTTATTCGCCAGACGTAACTTTTTCCCCACCTCTTGCATATCGCTCCAAGTGTGGTAATTAGACGCATTTGATGTGTCCAAAGTATGGCATTATGATAGTTATTACATGCATCAATATAAACATAGTAATTAATGACAGTTTGATGCAATAGTAACAAGTATGTTAATTTGATGCGTTAGTGAAAAATACCCCATTATGTTTATTGTATGCATGGCGGCATCATTAGATGAATTAGTAGTAAGTTTGGCATTATGGTAATTTGGTATATTAGCAGTAAATATGGCATGGTAGTTAGATGGAGTAATAGTGAGTTCAACATCATGGTATTTACATTTGTTAGTGATCAGATATCATTATGACATTCAGAGAAATTAGAAGCATTATTATGTGTAATAAGTATGTGTGGAGTGGGTGCTGGTGGACAGATTCCGGCAATATCAGGCTGAATTTCGGACAATCACAGTGAACTGTAAGTTAAGATTATAATTGATTAATGTCGCATAATGGTTGACCATGCCAGCAGTACTCTCAGCTGTAGGAAGACGATATCTTTCAATCTTCATTGTCTGGACTGACCATGTAGACTTCCGCCGTCACAGACAACCGACACCAACGACCGACAGGTAATTTTATAGTCGATTTAATTATAAGTAGAGTAGATATAATGGATAACAAATATATCATTGATTGGAATTGTCAGCTCTTGTCTTCCCGTTATTCCGACCAAGACGTCCATATCAGAGCAGTTATCCTGTATTTTCACATAAAAACTCATCAAGATAGAAAGAAGACCGGTATGCATATGATATTGTTTTACTATAACAATGGTACAGTCTTGTTGACCATATTATTATCATCACACAATCCAGACAATGCTTCTATGAGAAGTAAGCCCATATAAACTTGAAGGGACAGTTTATTTCACCAGCTGACTTCAATCCATACTAAGGTGTGAAATTGATATTTGAAATGTTTTGTCTGTTGTACTCCTCATCGAATATTATCAATGAGCCTCCCATGGTATTTCCGATGATGGAGACAAGATTTACCAGGTTGAGGTTGAATTTCGGACAGCCTTGATAAACTGTGGGATAGGGCTGCACGTAAGCCACGATGACCATGAAATAACGCACCGAACCTCATCTAACACCATCGTCGCATAAAGTGGACTGATCATGGGATGCTACCCGATACACACAACCGACGTGAACGATAGATAATTTCACAGCAGAGATAATTGTTAGTAATTACAGTATAAATAGCCTCCTCTTAGTTTACTTAAGAAAGCCTAGCGTGATTTTCTCAAATGTCGTGGAATTATCTGGCAATTTCCTGCTGTAATCCAAAACAAGATTGCTGGATCGGAGTAAATGGTCTTGTATTTTACACCCGACTGTGTGGAAATGTTATGATCATCATTGGGCGCTGTAGCTACTAAGAATGCAGTGTTGATTGGTTTCAATGCGGTAGGAACGGCGATACCTTTTGTATGCCTTGATGCCATTAAGAATGAAACATTCAAGGCTAACCGGAAAAATATTTTGTCAACTTCAACAATCTGTCATTACGGATATGGTCAGAATCTAGAGCATTTTACATAATTCGAGCTGTAAGAATGCCACGCTCGCACTTGCGGGTTACAGTGTCAAAATTCTCCAGATTCAAATGGACTGAAAACTGAACTGCCTTCTTCTCTCTCCTCTATCAAACTCTCTCTCCGGGACTGCACTATAATTTTGGCAGTGCGGTTCACCTGATCTTAAAATTTGACGTCACTTCGTCAGTTTGGTGTATTTCATTGGCTATCCGAGCCATCGACTCGCCAAAATGAAGTCGGCATATTCCGTGACTACGACTTGTGCGATATTGACCAGTTTACAGACAAAACACAATCGTTCGAAGAAAATCTCACAATATATCAGCACAAGTGTTGTCCAGGAAACGAAACTGACATATTCTTCAATATCTGCACCTAGAAATGGCTCGTTGTGAGATTAATTCAGAGAAATTATTCGAAACTAGGTCGAACTACTTCATATCGCGTTCAATAAATGGAGTGACGGAAATTTCAGTCATTCTTTCATTTTGCGCAGGGGTGTTGTAATGCAGAGCATATTGCTTGGGTAGATAGCACCTCTGAAATTACCCATAAACCAGTTTGGGCAGCATCGCAAGAAACCGGGAAACTTCCCTGTTTAAAAAGTGAACTAATATAATATATTAAACCATTTTAAAATAACATTTTCTTTTCAGAGCACAGATTTTTTCTGGTGCTGTAAACGTGATGACGCCAGTAGTAGGTAGCAAGCAGAATTACGCGTATTTCACCCGGATGTAACTATGACGTCACAACTGGTTGGTTTTGTAACGAGGCTTTTGATTGGTTGAATTGTAAGTGTGAGGTTGAATTTGATTGGTTGAGGTGTGGTCCCTGTTGTAAAGCAAGATGGTGGGTGTCGGCCCTGTTGTAAAGCAAGATGGCGAGTAGTAGTAGTATAAGAGCATTACGAGTCCCACTGACCTACTTTTTTGTTCCCCCCGGGGGAGGATTGAGGAGGAACTTTTCGGGGGATTCCCCAGTGGGGGTTTCCCAATGACGATCACGTGATCAAGGCATGTCTAGACTTGTTCTGGGTTGTACAGTTCTGCCATACGGAGGATGGGTACTAGTATTTCGCTGACGTCCTAGTAATAAACATAATCTAGATATAGAGCAACTAAAACAACATTTCACCCGGATGTAACTATGACGTCACAACTGGTTGGTTTTGTAACGAGGCTTTTGATTGGTTGAATTGTAAGTGTGAGGTTGAATTTGATTGGTTGAGGTGTGGTCCCTGTTGTAAAGCAAGATGGTGGGTGTCGTCCCTGTTGTAAAGCAAGATGGCGGCTTGGTTCGGTGATGTTCGTGTGTGTTCGGTGTGTTTCGGCTTGGCGTGCATGCATCATGTTCTCATGATGAATATAGTTTATAGTCTCTAACTTACGCCAGAATCCCTTGATTTTGGTACATTCTCACTGCAGTGTTATGATAAATGATTGTGTCTATTAATAGCATCACAGTTACACGGCATCGCTGATTGGTGGGTGTACCAAAATGTTTACGCCAACGTCCGCGCGACCACCCTTCCTGGGTTAATTTACAATCCTGAGATTTTGCACGCGCAACCACCCTTCCTGGGTTAATTTTTTTGTGTTACGCGTCTAAAATGGATGAAATCATTAAAATAGTGGCTTAGTCTACTGCTAATTTTCTTAATTTTTAAATGCTACATCCCTGAGTTGCCCCCGTTCAATTTGAAATAATTTTTTATACTGACCTGGCATTTATTGCAAAATCACACGGGATTAAAATTGTCAAAGAAACACAAATTTTCTTGCAGCGTGCAGGTTTGGAGCTACCATTTCGCTGACGTCCGCGTGCTGTACGGTATAAATAGCAGTGTTTTTTTTTTTTTATCTTGTTCATTCACAATTACATGATATCTGATGGGCTGGGTGTGGGGTTGAACTATCGGCATTCTGCGCATGCGCGGTGGCCCAAGTGTATGAAAATAGCCGTGTTGGGATGTAGGGGAGCCCCTAATGCACCAATGGGGTCGAGAGAGGTATCTAAGTGAAGCATTCGTGAAGGGGCATCTGATGGGTTGGGTGTGCGGTAGGAATATCATTCTGCGCATGCGCAGATGCATGTCCAATCAGAAGCGAGGATTTCAAATCCGTCCCAGAGCTCTCGTCCAATCAGAAGCGAGTATTTTGACCCGGTGCATTATGGGACATATCCAAGATGGCGGCACGTATGTTCAAGATGGCGGCATATCCGGTGTCGAAAACTGGCCATTTTGTCGGATGTGGTCACTCAGTGTCGAAAACTGGACCCTGTATGACGTCACTTCCGGGTTTTTCACTAAAAACTACCTCCAAACATAGAAGAGTTCCTAATGTTTCCTCTTAGACGTCCGTATGTTCAATCGCCGGTGTGTTTTGTGTTTTCCCGCTCCGCCCCAGCGCCCCGCAGCGCGAGCGCGCGCGCGCGAGTTCTCCGGAAGTGCGCGTCATCCCCGGCACTGCGCGCGCGGACGCGGGTCAAAAAGGTCAAAGGGTCACCTCCAGGTCAGACGGTCCAATGTCCAATGAGACAATGTTGCGAGGTGTGAGTGAGTGCAAGAATGTATTCATCCGCGGTGATGCAGTCATGTCTGGCGGTGATTCCGTCTCGGGAAAAAGCTTCCTTGCCCAATGCCTACGTACTTTACCGAAGATACACGGACTTTAACGAAAAGACACGGACGTACACGAAAAGACGCGAAGGTGAACGCCATTGTGGGAAACCTCCCACAGACAGGTCAGTACATGCATTTCTATGTTGTTCACGCATAATAAAAGGATTGATCTGTAATCTGTGTTGTTGCTGTTGCTCCCTTTTTTTTGGACTAACCCATCAGAATAGTACGTATCACGGACTATACCCGTAGAGCTACATCTGGTCTATAAAACACGTCCCTCTGGATCCCACACCTTCATTTCTACACAGCCATGGCGGAGACCCAGCCCCATGCGACTCGCATTTTACAGTATGCCACCGTGGTGAATTCATTCACGGGTTACCGAGCAGTGGTCCGGTCCATGTTTGCAGATGGCGACGACAACGAGGGACGACGCCAGATCCTGAACGAGTTCACAGAAGCGGTCCTCCACAGAGTGCACTCGATGGAGAGGCGTGCCATCACCACTACTGGACTATGACAGCCATCCTTGATGCTCGGGCTATGGACCACGAGCGCTCACGCCGCAACCAGCACCGGCTGGTTGGCCTCATACTAGTCTGTGCCCTATTCACCCTGGCGCTGTGGTATTGACACTATAAATACCAGGGTCAGACAGAGTGTGTGTCATTCACCGTTCGACATTTGGACAAAGCATGTCATCCGTCCTACGAGCCATCCTCCCCCTTACACCTTACCAGGTGGGATTATACGTTTATGGAGATTATGTGACTCTGGTGGAAGATAGTGGCGGGGATTGGAGGGCGTCCCCTGAGACTTTATCGAATACGGTGACACTACAGCGTGATGGGTGGACTAAGTTTAAACGGGTGTTGAGCGGAGAGTTAGACGGACACCTGATCCACCTGGACAAGGCCAACTACGTATACCATACTGCGCTCTACCCACGGGTGGGACGCTACCAAGAGTCGGCTCGAAGTTTCCTCCTAACTCCCTCTCTGTGGTCAGCCTTGGAGAAAATAGGCCCTCTGGTGGACCAGTTATTTATACCCGACGATCGATCACCCCACCAATTGGCATGGGCCCATGCTATCGAACACGCACTAGATGAACCTAATGAAAAAAAAGCGGATGGAGAAAATACTATATGTATAGAATGCGCAGAGGCTGGAATGACAGTGTCACCTCATGAAGCCACCCACACACACGACGGGCCAGAACGATGAAGAAGAAGAAAAAATCCGTGATGAAGCCGCGGGGCCAATGGCTGAACCCCATGAACAACTACATGAACCCGACGACGATGCCATTGATTACCCCGCTAGACTCAGTCAGCCCAATGACATGACCACCTGATCCTTTGATCTCACGGGGTTCTCCCTATAAATACGAGAGACAGTGAAATCTGGTACCATTCACGTACTGACCATGACGGAGCATATAGTACTGGCGCATTTCAGCTTGACCCCCGAGGTTTTCCTGCACGTGTATGCGGATAAGGTCGATATCATGGAGGAGGTGGTGGGAGACACGGACCCTACACAACCGTGCCCGGCTCACATTCGTCTCTCCCGGGAGGGCTGGACCAAATTCAAACGGGTGTTGTCTGGTGAACTGGACGGCGACCTCATCCACTTGTGTCACGATGTGTACATCCGACGCGGCCCTTTCTTTGCTCAATTGGCTCGGCTAGATGGAGGCACAGTGCATTTTACCCTTCACCCTGATCTATGGTCTGCATTGGAAGATGCCGTGGTGGATGTGGATGAAGTGCTTATCAAGCGGTCATCAGACGAGTTTGACTGGTCATTGACCATGGCCACTGTGGAAGTCCACGAAGAAAATCAGAAAGAAACTCAGGCCCAAGATATACCCGTTATAAATAAACGATAGAGCCAGGGTCCATCATCATTTTGTCACCATGAAGCGCTGGGAGAAGGTGTTGGATAACTTATACTACAGTCCCGACAGTCCGGCAGCCTATAGTGCATTGTCGGCTCTCTCTCGAGCGGCCAAACCCCAGGGAGTACAACGTGCCCAAGTCCGAGATTGGTTAAGAAGACAAGACACCTATACCTTACATCGATCTGTCCGTCGCCATTTTCTACGGAACCGGGTCATCGTGGGAGTAATAGATGCCCAGTGGCAAGCGGATTTGGTGGATATGAGCGCCTTTGCCAAACACAACGATGAGAATCGGTATATCTTGACGTGCATCGATATCCTATCCAAGTATGCGTGGGTGGTACCCATCCGGACGAAAACGGGGGCAAATCTCATAGCGGCGTTCAAAGACATCTTCAAGACCGGGCGCAAACCTTTGTATTTGCAAACCGACGAAGGCACGGAATACCTCAACAGACCGTTCCAAGCCTTTCTCAAGAAACAGAAGGTGTTTTTCTTCCATACGTACAACGAGACCAAGGCTTCCGTGGTGGAGAGGTTCAACAGGACATTCAAAGGCCGCATGTATAAATATTTCACCTATAAGAATACAAGGCGGTACATCGATGTTCTCCCGAAACTGGTGAGGGGTTACAATCGAGCCTATCATCGGAGTATAGAGAGAGCCCGCATTACCGTGACCCAACGCAATGAAGCCCAAGTCCGGCGTGTCTTGTACCCCAGGCCATCGCAGCGAACGACGAAGGCGGTGTACAAGGTCGGGGACCCTGTACGGATCAGTAAAGTCAAGGGCAAGTTCGAGAAAAGTTACTTGCCCAACTGGAGCGATGAGCACTTCCTTATTAAACGGCGCCTACCCCGACAGCGGCGAGTCTATGAACTGGAAGATCTCCAAGGGGAAACGTTGCTGGGGACGTTTTACGACACGGAATTACAGCCTGTTGTAAAAACACAGCAAGACTACTACACGGTGGAGCAGATTTTGAAAACGGAACGTCGACGTGGCAAACCGTTTCATTTCGTGAAATGGCAAGGCTGGCCCAGTTCCTTCAATTCCTGGGTCGCGGCCAACCAGGTGAAACGACTATAAAACGAGACACCACTGCCGTCCTCCTTCATTCCACATCCGACCACAGTGCTATGGACCAACAGCAGCTGCCTCTGAAGACAGCGTCTCGCAAAACGCGCAAAGCGCAAGTGGTCTTTGGGGTGCTATTGCTAACCCTGCTGAGTGTGTTGTACGACGTAGCCTATGTCAGCACGTTACTTAACCAACTGAGAACACCAGGCACCAGCGAAACGGGTCTACAGAGAGCACCAGTCGTATCGAGCCCAGTCACCACCACCACCACCACACCCTGCGTACAAGCCACGTCGAGCTCTACACCTACACCAAGTACACCTACTACGTCTCAAGACCCACCGGATTTCATCCCTCACAGTGAACCGACCACCCACGTTGTACCCACCCCCAGCACCATCTCTGAACGTGAACAGACGACGACCGACGTTGTACCCATCACCACTCCAGTTCACTCGTACGAAATTTACAAGAGCGTGTTACCACGACAACGGATACACCTCAAACCATGGACCCTCGGTGGCAGCATCCCTTCACTTGCGTCATCGCAGGACCGACGGGCTCCGGCAAAACGCACTTCGTCAGGAAGCTCCTTCAACACGCCGACAGCATGATCACCCACCCATTGCCCGAGTCGTGTGGTGTTACGGAGAATGGCAGGCAGCGTATGCAGCAATGCCCCACATCACGTTCGTGGAAGGCCTACCCAACCTGGCCGATTTGGAACCCGACACCTTGGTGGTTGTGGATGATCTCATGGCGGAGACGGATGCACGGGTGACCCAACTCTTTACAAAAGGCAGCCATCATCGACGGCTCAGCATCATCTACATTGTGCAGAATCTGTTCAGTAAAAACAAAGAACATCGGAATATCAGCTTAAATGCCCACTACCTGGTGGTCTTCAAAACCCGAGAGATACCACTCAACTGCTGCACCTGGCGAGACAGATGTTTCCCGGCCGCACACCGTTTGCGTTGGAAGCCTTCAAAGATGCCACAACCCCTCAGCACGGGTATATGCTCTTCGACCTCAAGCAAGCCACTCCCGACCACCTTCGACTACGGACCGACATCTTTCCCGGAGAGACCCACCACGTGTACATGCAAAAATAATGTAAACACACCCACAGTGGCGCCTCCAGCTGGGGTTTGTGTGTGTTTGATGATGGCTAATAATAAAAAGAATGAATACCACAGCAGGGTTGACTTTGTCTGTGAGGTGGATAAAAAGGGCAGCGTTGTGGGTTCTAGCATTAGTTGTACAGGATGTCTGCGCGAGTACGGAAGCACGCTCCCACGCTCCGTGTATTGAAGACGGCCCCACCCGAGTTAGTCCGAACCACTGTACGCGGTGCGGACCCTGACCTTGTACGCTGTCTGTGCGAGATCGGGTACAACCTGTTAAAAGGCAACGTACCACTGACTCCGGCTCAGAAGACCAAGTTGGCCAAGCATAAGACAGGTCTCCGAACCCTAGTCCACAAGCGGGTCCCTCAAACACAAAAGAAAAGGTGTTACAGAAAGGCGGCTTTCTCGGGGCCATCTTAGCACCGTTGGCCGCTTCCGTGCTGGGTCCAGTATTGGGTGGACTCTTCGGCCGACAATGAACCACACGAAAAAAATGGTCCTCGTCGAACCACGGTTCCTGCAAAACCTCCAATCACCCTACCCTGTCCCACCTACGGTGAAGACCATAAACAGCCTCGATGGAGAGATGCAACAGATCTTACAGAGACCGGGTTAAGCGACAGTGAGAAAGTACAACGGTACAATGAGACGCTTCAACGGTACATGACGTTCATGGACCAATACAAACCCTGTCTACCCCAGCAACAGCGCCACCACCACCACCACCACCACCACCACCACCACCACCACGTGACAGACCGCTGACCTCAGCACCGTTCCAACAGCCGGGTGAGGTAGCCTCCACAGCCCCACAGTGGGTGGAAGACGAAGTGCTGAAGAGTGTACCTGCATCGTTCAAGAAACAAGCTGGCCTGGTATTACAACGGATGAAACAGAATCCTAACATGACTTGGAATGATAAAGGCGAACCCCTGGTACAGAATCAGGTGGTCCCCGGCACCCACATGACGGATTTAGTGAATGATCTGATGCGTCAACGCAGATCGCACACCGATCCTCGAGGATGGGAGGTCTTCGCTCAAGGCTTGAAAGACATGCATGTAACACAGGAATTGGTGGGGAACCCCCACCGCTGGGCCTTTATGCAGC